>ML786819.1:179971-199444 GCA_009831015.1 Picea engelmannii | reverse complement strand
ATATATATATATATATATATATATATATATATTCTGTTGCGGTTGCTACCTATGGATGTTCAAATATTGTGAATGATAACCCATGTTTTATGTACATGTATACTTAAATACTTAATTTTAATGAGACAGATTCCTATCTAACACAAATTTAGCTAATGAACCAACCAATGAATTAGACCTTCTTTGGATGTGGAAATATTCAATATGATCAAAATAACGTTCAAGAAGACGCAGCCTCAGGTACTTACGCAAAAGGATGGTATGTATGATGCTATATGTGTGATTCAACTATGATACCACAAGCTGAGAGTCCAATATGACAACCATACGATGAATGCCAAGGGAAAGCGCTTCAGAACATAGTTCAATTATGGCACTATACTCTGAAATATTATTCATTGTAGGCCCAAGGTAGCCACCTCTTGAAATCACAAGCTCGTCAATGGGAGAAAATATCACCCAAGTGACAGACAATATTACGAGTACTATGACTTGCACCACCATCATATCCCATGTAGACTGAGGAGGACGATGACATATGAAAATCAATCATAAAGCATGATAAGCAGCTAACCAAGACAATTAACACGCACACAAAAAGAAAAACACACCACTCCAATACCAAACAAAAACACACCTATGTACAAAGCATCATGAAACCATAAGGCCTAAGCATAATACTTCTTAAGGTAGAGCCCATTGTGAGGGTCCGAAAGAGGATTCTCATCATAGTCAACTAGCTCGTAGGCCCCTCTTTTCAAGACATGTTTAACAATATAGGGACCATGCCAAAGGGTTTCAAACTTACCTGCTCCGAGTGTATCATGGTCCTGGTCATAAAACAAAATCAAGTCACCCTGTGAAAATACGAAAGGAAAAAAAACTTTATCATACTAAGCTTTAACGCGCTTCTTGTGTGTTTCATTGGCCAAAGTAGCATCACAATGTTTTTCATCAAGCCAGGCTAAGTACAAGAGACGCTCCTCCTCGACGGAGGTATTGGGAAACAATTCTATGACAAGTTTCAAAGAAAATAATTTGCATTTAATCGGTAATACTTCCTCTATACCGTAAACAATTTGGAAAATGGAAAAACTAGTGGAAGTTTTGACAGAGGTACGGTAAGCCCATAATGTCGAAAAGAGAATAATATGTCAGCTTGTCTTGTGTGTCCCTAACATTCTCTAAATCATTGTCTTGAGGACATGATTGATGGATTCTACTTGGCCATTAGCATGAGGGTAATAGGGTGTCGAGTTCTCATGATGACTACCCAACTTGATAGCTAATTTGGACATCATCTTATTAAGAAAATGGGACCCATGGTCCGTCACTATGGTTTTTGGAACACCAAACCTAGAAAGTATATGATTGAACACTAAAATAGAAGTGGTGGTGTTGTTGTTAGAAAAGGATGACAAAGCCTAAGCCAATTTAGTGAAGTAGTCAATGGCCACAATAATGTAGCCATGACCATGGGTTGAGGTAGGCTTACATGTCATGAAATCAATGCCCCACTTAGCAAAGGGGTCGATGGTCACCACAGGATGAAGGTGGGTAGGATGAGAACACATCTTACAAGTGAATATTTGACAAGAATGACATTTCTAGACCACATGCATACAATATTTAAGGATAGTGGGCTATAAATAGCCAGTGTTCAATATTTTCTAGGTAGTGGGCAACCTAGAGAGATGACCTCCACATGCCCCCGCATGGCAATCATTCATAACTCTTTCAACTTCCTCATGGATAAGGAAATGATGTAGAATCAAGTCAACCCCCTGATGATATAGGGTGTCATCTATGATAAGGTAGTGTCTAGCCTGATGTCGTATGCATCGATGCTCATCATAGGAAAGTTGAGGATGGAAACATTACCTCTAGATGTAGACCAAGACATCTCCATACCAAGGATTAGATGAGTCAATAAGGAACAAGAACTCCTCAGGGAAAGACTCATTAACCATTGGTTCCTCATCGACTCGAGGAAGTTTAGACATCAAATTTTTGAAGGACAAATACTTCTTAGACTTGGAGGAAACAAACTCTAGGTCAAACTCTTGGAGGATTACAATCCACTTCGAGTACTTTCCCCAAATGACTTGAAGACTAAGGATGTGAAGCATTGGGCTGGCATCAAAAACTACAGTGGTTATTCTTAAGAGGATGTAATGTCGTAACCGTTGTACATTGTAAACTATTACCAAGGCCAATTTATCAACATGAGAGTATTGAATCTTGGAACCGACTATTCCTTTTCTAAGATAGTAAATGATGTGCTCTTGATGTGCATTGTCCTCCTGGACAAGAACCATGCCAATGGTGGATTCAGAGGCCATGAGATAGTGCAAAAAGTATCGACTGTAATCAAGAGGGCTCAATAAGGGAGTCAACATCAAGGCCTTCTTCAAGGAATCAAATTACTATTGTTCTTGGTTGTCCCACACAAAAGGTACACCTTTCTTCAACAACCGCATAAAACCTTTTGTGATCTCGGCACAACTGGCAATGAATCTACAAAAAAAAAATTCCTTCCCTTGAAAAATTTGGAGTTGGCTAATGGTACGAGGAGGAGGAAATTTGAAAATATCCTCGACCTTCAAGGGATCAACCATGATCCCATACTTGGACACAATGAAGCCTAAAAATCATCCAAACACCACACAAAATATACATTTATGTGGATTCAAATGAATATTACAGTAGAGGAAGCGAACAAAAATGGCCCACGAGTGACCAGGATGATCCCCGTGATACTTTGAATGAGCAGCCAAATTGTTTAAGTATTCCTCTACTATTTGTTTGATGTCATGGAAAGCATATGACATGGCCTACTGGAAAGTAGCTCCATCATTTTTAAGACCAAATGGCAACTTCCAATAAAAAAAATTACCCAAAGGAAAAATGAAGGCATTCTTGTGTTGATCTTCCGGTTTTATCTGGATCTGATTATAGCTGGAGAAACTGTCCATGAAATGAATATTTATATATCGGCACATTCATCGATAATTTGATCAATAAATGGGATTGGATACTTATCCTTTGGGTAAGCCTTGTTTAAATCCCTATAGTTGACACAAACCCTAATAGTGCCATGTTTCTTAGTGACCAAAATGATGTCAGAAACCCATTCGATCAAGGGAACCAGATATATAAACTGTTCATGAAGAAGCTTCTCTACCTCCGCATTGATGGCAACAAATTTCTTTGGGTTGACTGGCCAAAGCTTCTGCCGGACCAGTTTGGATCCTTCATACGTCTTAATATCATGTTCGACAATATGGGGGTCAATCTAAGGCATTTCTTCATAGGACCACGAAAAAACATCACAAAATTCTTTGAATAAGGTCGTGTATGTGTCAATTTATTAGGGTGATCAGTCGACGCCTATCAAGATGTGTTCCATGACACTTGGATTATGGGAAATGTCAATGGGTATGGTTTTTGAAATGTTAGGCAAGTTCCCTTCTGAGAAAACATCATGAATCATAATGGGAGACTGAGACCATTAAAAATGACCCGTAGAAATAGGATTTTGAATTTCATCCTCAAATCGTTCCAAATAAAGGAGGAAAGATGCACGATGGTGCAAATCCTCCCATTTCATATTAGGTGAAGCCATGACCTCCATGATAGCTTCGTTATATGGAAGTTTAAGATCGAGGATTCTTTTTGAAACAAGAAGAGGATGGATGGTCCAAGAGGGCTTGGGATACTAATTAGATTCCACATCCTAAGGGGAATCCGAATCAGGGCCAGTGGATGCTGACTAGATCGCTTGGTAGGAAATCTCTACCAAGGTGAGAAACATGGATGCTGACTAGATCGCTTGGTAGGAAATCTCTACCAAGGTGAGAAACATGGATGCTCTATATTTATCAACATCCTCAAGGTGAGGTACCACCCAAGGGTCAAAATACCAAAGGGATCCACTGGTAAATGACGAAACCATGTTGATAGGAGCTACATTGGTAATGGGAGATAGTGGGGGAAGGGGAAAAATTCCCATCAACGAAGGATATTTGAACATCCCCGCACCAACATTGACAAAAGACTGCATGTTGTCACTGAAAAAGGGTACATTTGACCCCCGATTAGATCCAAGGTTTGGGGTACATAATGCAAGTTGATCAATTGTCACGATTTTCCCTTGGTGAGGGAAGTGTAGGAACTTAAAGCTCAACGAGACAACTACAGTCATCTCGTAGAACCAAGTACGCCTGAGTAACATATTGTACTCAAGAGGTGCGTCAACAACCTCTACGACAATAAATATAGTCCTTCCACCTAACTCAATGGGTAAGGAGGTGAGTATTCCATGAGGCTGGAACATGTGTCCATAGAACGCTTTCAACGGTGTCGATCTTAGGGGAGCCAATGGCCTTCCAACAAGAAATAAACATTATGCAAGTTGAGGCTTCTTCATCAACCACTGTTCGGAAGATGTTTTTACCCATTGTGCGCACTTTGGTCTTGAAGGATACTTGATGGGAGAGCCTATGAGTAACCTTAGAAGAATCAATGGTCATCAAAATCGACTCTGAGGGATCAACCCCACCTATGGATGATAATAAGGCTTGCTGCTGCATGGGGTAGCTTTGGAGGACTTCAAGCGCAAACATGGCACATGGTGTCTCAACCAAGTCTTCCACAATACTGTAATTATGGGCGGCTTGTGTATTTCAATTACGTGTCATGTGTCGAAGAACGCCCTTCGGGGGGTGAAGCTGTGCATTAAAATATGGCTTCTCTATATGGAGAGGGCCACCAGGCTGAGATGAAGATGTTGGCTCATGCACAATAGGGATAAACTCTTATGTTTCATAGTTCTTAGCTCACGTTTTCAAGTTGACAGTGTGTTCACACATGTAGACAAAATCATTCGAGGAAGACCCCTCATGGTGAGGGGTACCTTCCATGCCCCCTGTGGAGGGGAAGTATTTGTGGCAACCATGTTTTGAGGTTGAGGGGGGAAAGGATGGGTTAAGACAACAAGCTATTGGGGGGCCCATTGTTGTGCCAATAATCTATGGATATCATCCTTCCGAGGACACTGGTGAGTGGGATGGTCCTCCCCACAAATCGTGCATGGAAACCAACTCTTCTGCTTCTCTGTAGTTCCCACCTCTTGGGTGTTTTGGGTGGAGGTAGTCTCTTTCTCAGTATTGAAATTTTTCTTTTTGTTTCTTTTCTTCTTGCCTCCAGGTTGTTGTGGATTCTTCATTTGTGTGGGCTGCACCGAATTCACCTAGGAGTTCTGAGTAGGGACCACAACAGTTTGAGCACTAATAACAAAATTTGATGGATGTGACTTAATGGACATGTGACCCATCTGATCAACTAACTGGGTTACAGATGCATGTGAAACAAAACCTACCACACCATTGACATGGGGTCTTGGTTTTTTTTTATTTAGATCAGTCAATGGTTGAGGAGCATTTGGCATGATATCATAAAGTGTACCCTATTGCAAATAGATCAAGTCCAAGTGTTGGGCACACAAAATGGCCTACTCTTTGTTAGTCACCTAGAGCATAGCTACTTCTCTGGAAATGGGTGGTATGACAAGTTTGGTGAACCAATCCATAAGGAGTTTGTCTAGAATATAAGTCTTAATCATCCTACGTCTTCATCTCCACTCATGTATTGTTGAAAAGTCAACAAGAAACATGTGTCTAATTTATTTTTCCCTTAAATAAATTGGACAATAAATATTAATCTATTATTTCATTCATAACTGAGTGAGTTGGATTTGTAACAGAATTATAAGTGTAGTTAAGTGAGTTAAGATCAGTTGTACTAGTTGTAACTAGACATGCTCTAGTGAGAGTTCAGTTAATCAATGAACTCACATGCAACTGAAGATTCTCCACGGTTAACTACATGCATGTCAGATCCAGTGGAGACCCAGTTGAGATAACAGGTGAAAGGGACAGTTTGGCTATCAGTTGTGATTTGATCACACATGCAGTGAATATGCTTATGAGCATGTGTAAACTAGGCAATTCAATAATTCATTGTGAGAATTCAAATTACAGAGATTTGTGCAGAGGAGGCAAGCTGTCTGGACACGGAGAATTGGCACATGTATTTGTTGATTTATGTATGACAATGTGAGACGATTGTATTGTACTGAGATATCTTGGATTAGAGTTTTGTATGAGATTGGTTTATGATTCATGATATACATAATATATGATAGTGGGGTTTTTAGCCTTACGCTTTCCCGGTAAAAACTTCTGTGTTATGTGTTCTTGATATTTCACTTTGTGATTGTGGTTGTGATCGTGGTTTAATTTTCTGCAAGAATAATAGTAGAAGTGATTCTGTATTTAACAGTGGCATATAATTGTTAGATCAAGAGAATCGCAGGAAATACTTAATTTGTATTGAAATTTCTACATGGTATCAGAGCCACAGAGGCCATAGAGCTACAGAAGTGAGGTGCGAACATAATTTCGTTCTCGCAAGTCCCGTCTCTAGTAAGGTGCGAACTTTAGTACTGTAGACTACGCTCGTCTCTCAGAGAAGAAATTCTCGCACCCTAGACAAAGGCAGGGTGAGAAATTCAAGGTGATTCTCACAGGCTGCTTAAGGGAGAAGTGAAAACTCCCCTCACCCTACAGTGAAGCAGGGTGTGAACTTCCCAGGCAAGTTTGCAGGCTATACATAGGCAGGGTGTGAACTCCCCTCACCCTACAGTGAAGCAAAGTGAGAAATTCGCAGGCAAGTTCGCAGGCTATACACAGGCAGGGTGCGAACTTCCCTCAGGCTACTCTCAGGTGGGGTGCAAACCTCCCAGGGAAGAGGGATTGCAACAGTTGAGTTTTGGGTTGGATAACATTCGAATTTGCAAGATTTTCTTGGTGCGACAGCTGATTCAAGATCGAAAATGTCTTTCAATGGCTTGAGGTTGGAGTATGCACTCGAGGGCAGCTCGAACTACATTGCTTGGAAGGACAGGATGGAAGCAGTGCTCGAAGACAATGGCTTGAAGGGTTACATTGACAATGATGTTCCTAAGCCGGATGTGACAGACACTGCAAATCATGATGCATGGCAAAAGAAAGTGGTGAAGGCGAGGAGGATTCTGTTGGAGGGAGTACGAGACCACATTGTCTCAAGTCTCCATGGGAAAACCACACCACATGCAATGTGAAAGGTTTTGACGGATCTGTTCCAAAGCAGTAGTGACCATAAGAAATTGGCGCTCAAAGATAAACTCAGGAAGATCAATATGGAAAAGGGAGACACCATTCCAAAATATCTTACGAAGTTTGTCCAATGTCAAGATGAGCTTGGAAGTGTGGGAATAACAGTCGCTGATGATGATTTGGTGAGCTTGGCGCTCCTAGGGCTTCCTAAGAGTTGGCACAGTTATCAAGACTCTATCAATGGAAGAGAAAAATTTCCAGATTGGGAATGACTGTGGTCAGATCTAGTGCAAGAGGAGTTCAGGCGGAACACCAGAGATGGATCTTCATCAAAGCATGATGATGAAGAGGATTGTGCTTTGAATTCCAAGGCAAGGAAAGGGAAAGGGAAGAAATTCCAATCAAAATCCGAGTCTAAAGTCAAGAAGCTAGATTTGTCCAAAGTGAAGTGTTTTCACTGTCACGAACATGGGCATATCGCTACTAACTGTCCACAAAAGAAGAAGAACAAGACGGTTGTTGGATCTGCAACTGGTGAGGCTCTTGTTTCGCAATTTGAACTTGACTTCGCTTTGATCGCATGCATGGCTTCAAGTGCATCAGGATCGGTGTGGTATTTGGATAGTGGCGCTTCCTTCCACATGACGGGAGATAAAGAGTCTTTCATTGACTTGGAGGAGAAAGATCTCAGAATGCATATAGAGATGGGCAATAATGGACGATACAGTGCAACTGGTATTGGTACCATTACCTTTCAGAGGGAGTCAGGTAAACCATTTCAATTGAAAAGTGTTATGCATGTTCCAGGTCTGAAGAAAAACTTGGTCTCAGTCGCAATGTTGGAGGAGAGAGGCTATGATGTTGTTTTTAGCAATGGAAAAGCCTACTTGCGACATAAATAAATAAATCAAGTCAAGAATATAGGGATTCGAGTTAAGAATCTCTACATGCTGGAGGTAGATGGTTGTAGTGCCATGATAGGCAAGGCAGAAAAAGTGGTGAGCTGGGATGAAGGCGAATTATGGCACAGGAGATTGGGCCATCTTCATCATGGAGCCTTGAAGATCATGCAACATATATCTACTGGACTTCCAAGGGGAACACTTTCTCAGTTAGATCAGTGCAAGGGGTGCACCCTGGGGAAGTATGTAAAGTCCACCTTTTATGAAAAGGAGAACCGTGCTTCGGTGATCCTAGAGAGAATTCACATGGATGTGTGTGGACCATTCTCGGTTGCTTCAACAACAAAACATAAGTATTATGTTATTTTTGTTGATGACTTTTCTCGTAAATGCTGGATATTCTTCATGTAGAAGAAGGATCAAACATTCTCAAAGTTCTGTGAGTTTAAAGCATTGGTGGAGAAAGAGTCAGGGAAGCAAGTGAAGGATCTGAGGAGTGATAATGGTGGAGAATACATCTCTAATGAATTCAAATACTTCTACAACAGAGAAGGAATTCGAAGAGAACTCATAGCGCCTCATAACCCACAACAAAATGGGGTCGCGGAGAGAAAGAATAGAATGATCATGGGTGCAACACGAGCGATGTTGCATGATCAGGGCCTACCAATGCATTTGTGGACATAAGCATGGAATACTGCGTTTTATGTGCATAAATGTTGTCCTCATAGAGTACTTGGCATGAGTACACTTGAAGAAGCTTTTACTGGTAATAAACCTGATGTTTCTCATTTTAAAATTTTTGGCTCATCTGTTTATGTGCATGTGACCAAGGATGCCAGGAAGAAGATGTAACCGACTGTTGAAGTTGGGATATTTGTGGGGTACACAGAAACACCCCATAATTATCATGTGTATTTTCCAAACAGTAAGATGACTGTTATGCGACGAGATATAAAATTCGATGAGGGGAAAGCCATGTGGTTGTCGCTTGAGAGGGAGCTAGACTTGCATGCAGAAGAGGAACCGCTGGTTCCCAAAGATGAGTCTCAAGATGTGGATCAGCCACATGAAGAGGTTCATGGAGTGGAGGAAACCACTCAAGTAGAGCCATCCATCAGAAATGGCAGAAAGCGCACCACGGAAGCTGATAGATTGAGACTAGATGCTGCACAGAATGTAGGAGCCCCTACTTCACGATGCAGACAGAGATAGTCTCCTGATCGATTTGCTGGATACATGGATCTCATGAGCAAATGTATTTTGACTGAACCATCTTCCTTTCAGGAAGCAATGCAGGACCCCACTTGGGTTGATGCTATGGTAGAGGAGTATGACTCCATTGTTAAAAATAGTGTATAGAAAATTGTCCCAAGACCGGTCGACAAATTAGTGGTAGGTTCGAGACGGATCTACAAGGTAAAGCAAGCTATTGATGGGAGTGTGGAGAAATACAAGTCCAGGTTTGTGGCCCGGGGCTTCTCACAGATAGAGGGGATAGATTATGATGAGACCTTTGTACCTATCACAAGGTACTCTTCCATAAGATCCATCCTTGCACTCTCAACGTAGATGGGCTGGCGCATTCATCAAATGGATGTAAAAACTGCGTTCCTCAACGGGATCATTGAGGAAGAAGTGTACATTGAACAACTAGAAGGTTTTGAGACCTTTGACAGAGAATCACATGTGTACAGACTCAAGAGAGCACTGTATGGGATGAAGCAAGCACCCCATGCTTGGTACACTTGGATATACAGCTATTTCACTAGATTGGGCTTCACCAAAAGTGAAGCGGATGCAAACCTATACCAAATTGTGGTGGAGGGTAAGATTTTAATCATTGTGCTTTATGTTGATGATTTAATACTTACTGGTGATGAGCAGCTGATACACTCATGCAAGGAGGACCTTGAAAAGGAGTTTGAGATGAAGGATTTGGGCCTTCTTCATTATTTCCTTGGATTTGAAATATGGCAGCGAGATGGTGAACGTTTTGTGTCTCAAGGAAAGTATACAAGGGAGATACTGGGTAAGTTTCACATGGAGGGCTGCAAATCCATGGATACTCCTATTCCAGGAAATTGGAGGAAAGAGGATACTACTTCTGGAGAAGTAGTGGATGCTACTATCTATCGACAGTTAGTGGGTTCGCTAATGTATTTAGTGAACACAAGACTAGACATTTGCTATGCGGTTAACTAGCTAAGTCAAGCGATGGTTAATCCGACCAAACTCTTTTGGAAGGCGGGTAAGCATGTCCTGCGATATCTGAAGGGCACATCTAAGTATGGATTATGGTACAAAAAGATGGATGAGGTGAAGTTGCATGGCTTCATGGATGCAGATTGGGTGGGAATCCCAATGGACAGAAAGAGAACACCAGGGGGGATCTTTAGTATCAGATCTACAGTTGTTTCTTGGTACAATAGGAAACATATATCCATGGCACTCAGTTCAGCGGAAGCGGAATACATGGCAGCGAGTCAAGCTGCTTGTGAGGCTATCTGGATGAGGAAGATATTGGTTGGTTTGTTTGGTTATCATTTAGATCCGATAATGATTTATTGTGATAATAAATGTTGCGTTAAAATCTCAATTAATCCTGTGTTTCATGACAGATCTAAGCATATAGATATCCGATATCATCATCTCAGATATTGTGTGCAGCAGAACATCATGTTGCTTCAATACATTCCTACGGAAGATCAGGATGCAAACATTCTAACGAAGGTGCTCACCAGGAGAAAATTCGAATATCATAGAGACAGGATTGGGGTGAAGGATAATCCCTTTCTTGTTGAGAGGGAGTGTTGAAAATTCAAAAAGAAACATGTGTCTAATTTATTTTTCCCTTAAATAAATTGGACAATAAATATTAATCTATTATTTCATTCATAACTGAGTGAGTTGGATTTGTAATAGAATTATAAGTGTAGTTAAGTGAGTTAAGATCAGTTGTACTAGTTGTAACTAGACATGCATTAGTGAGAGTTCAATTAATCAGTGAACTCACATGCAACTGAAGATTCTCCACGGTTAACTACATGCATGTCAGATCTAGTGGAGACCCAGTTGAGATAATAGGTGAAAGGGACAATTTGGCTATCAGTTGTGATTTGATCACACATGCAGTGAATATGCTTATGAGCATGTGCAAACTAGGCAATTCAATAATTCATTGTGAGAATTCGAATTGCAGATATTTGTGCAGAGGAGGCAAGCTGTCTGGACATGGAGAATTGGCACATGTATTTGTTGATTTGTGTATGACAGTGTGAGACGATTGTATTGTACTAAGAGCTCTTGTATTAGAGTTTTGTATGAGATTGTTTCATGATTCATGATATACATAATATATGATAGTGGGGTTTTTAGCTTTACGCTTTCCCGGTAAAAACTTCTGTGTTATGTGTTCTTGATATTTCACTTTGTGATCGTGGTTTAATTTTCCGCAAGAATAATAGTAGAAGTGATTCTGTATTTAACAGTGGCGTATAATTGTTAGATCAGGAGAATCACAGGAAATACTTAATTTGTATTGAAATTTCTACATGTATTATATGGTTGGAAATGTGAGTGGCATTATCTTGACGCAACGAAGTCAAGAGCTCCATCCCTATCTCATATCGAATTTGCAATTGGTAATTCATTAAGAACTCCATGGCCAAGTCGTTGAAACTTATCAAGGAACCACCTTTTAATTCAATGTACCATTTAGCGACAGCTATAGTCAGGGATCTCTAGAAAACACGCAACCTCACATTATCACCCATCAACGAGTTTCATGAACACCATAAGTGGTATGTCATGATGTGTGTGGAGGGGTCCTCTCTTGGATTTCTGTCGAATTTCAGAATATTTGATGGCAACTTGGAAGACATTCTTGACAATGTTGGTTCATGGGAAATAGGTTCATTCGTCAATCATGACAAATAAGGTAAGTCTAACATGGTGAGGAAAGGAAATGGTGTGAATGAGTACTGGGAGGGAGGTGAAGTATCTGATGTCCTAGATGGACCTTGCGATCCTCCTATATTTGTACTACTGGAGGGTTGGGGAGCTTCTAAAGAGTGAGTGCCCCTATGAATGGTGGCACTCCCAGGAGAATGAATTCTCCCATAACCAAACATGCCCCTAGGGGTAAATGTGGACCCTCCGGGAAATAAATTCCCAAAGCTAGTCCCTGGGAAGAAACCCCCAGGATCCAATGTGTTAACAAAGGGAAAATCTCCCCAAGGTGAAAATTTTTCCCCAAGGGATGTGCCCCTAGGGAAAGGTGTGCTTACCCAAGGAAATTTGAATCCTCCAGAGGTACTGCTTCCCCCATCCTGACTAGGGACAACCCCATAACCACTAGGGATGTTCCATCTGAAAGGTGAACTAGCACCTCACAATATCGGGCTGTTGAAACTCACAACAATACTGAGAAGGGGGGAGGGTGAATCAATATTGTATCAATTTTCACTAATTTATTTCCTTTCAATGATTAAAGTTATTTATAAGTGCTTACTTAATCACCAATACATGCATAAATCAACACAACACATAAAACATAGTACACCAGGATTTTTACATGGAAACCCAATGCGGGAGAAAACCACATAACATCTTTCATTATGTTCTTCTACAAGCACCAACTTACAATTTATAGTTTTTCAACTTGACAGGCACCCACCCATTGTAGATAATGAGGAAACCAATCCTCTTAGGCACCAACCTATCGCAGATAATGAGGACACCAATCCTCTCAGACACCAACCTGTTGCAGATAGCAAGGACACCAATCCTCAGTGAGATTCAACTCACCCTAACACCACCCTGCGACCCTTAATTCAATTGTTTTTATAGAAGTGGACCTTTTCAATACTTTTCTCTACAATTAGGAACAACTGATAAATATCCAGTTCAATTATTTTGAACAATTACATGGCCCTTTTCCCTCTCCTTATCAACACATTAATCGAATAGAGAACATCCCTATTTATAATGTTTTTTTCTAAGTTCCCCTTCCTGCATGTGGATGCATAACAATTACATTGTGAACATATTTTGACCATATCAAAGTCTTGTTAGTTACACTTCTATCTAAATAAATTATGTGGATGCATGACAGTTACATTGTGGCCAAATCTTAACCAGATCAAAGTCCAGGTAGTTATATGTGGACACACTTCAGTCTAAATCAAGAATATTTATTTTTTCAATTACCGTTGGACATTCTTTGACTAAATAATAAAAAAAAAACAAATATTCCAATGAATAAGCTCCAACTCATCTCCTCAAAATTGACACAACAATTTACATTCTTATTACTCAATGCACGGATCAAATGGGAGCGTAAGAATCAAGTCACAAGTCTTCATCTTGTCACACTTTCCCTGCAGAACGCTCACCCAGTTTCCCCATCAAACTGTTAGCATCCCTTGGTGACTTACTCTATTGACTGCCAAAGATTCCACTCATTCTGTCACATCTCACTACATTTCTTGTCATACAGACTTCATCTCATCACACTCCACTGTGCCATTCATCGCACTGGCTCAAGGAGCCCTGTATATTTTTGTCTACACAATGTCCACATATTCCATCACAGCCCACTCTATTGCATCGACTTCGTCTCAATCCAAGGGTCATTGTTCATCGAGGCCCATAAGGGTTATTCAACTCTATTTTCTTCTATTTCGCGTTATTCCTATGGTCATCTCTATGCCTTCCAATCTTCTTCTACATTTCTATTTACCTTTCTTGCACTTCCACTGCCTATGTGCCATACTATCTTGTGTGACATATTGTTTGTGTGCCATATTTTCTGTGCACCATGTACATCACATCTTTGGCATCAATGACAACATATGCATAACAAAATCCCCCCTTTTCATTGATGACAACCAAAAGAACCTTCTTTTTTGTTTTGAAAGGTGACTACCAAAACAATGGAATTTATGCTAAGCTATTCCCTTTCGATGTGTGCAAGTACAAGCTACTCCCCCTTTCAATGTGCACAACTGCAAGTTTCTCCCCCTTTCAATGTGCACAACTCCCATATCAATGAAACTGCCTTTATGGGATCCCCCTTTCAATGTGTGCAACTGCAAGTTTCTCCCCCTTTCAATGTGTGCAACTACTAGATCAATGGCCTTTATGGTATTCTCCCCCTTTGACAACAATTCGAAAGAAGGACTTGGGATATTCTCTCCTCCAGGCCTATTTACATGCACAGAACCATCCCTAAAAAAATACCATCGAGAGCCATAAAAACCTTCAACTGTGTGCATCTCCACAAAAGCAAATTTCTCCAGGATACTACAACAAATGGGGCACCTTTCAAAGTAGTAAATTGTGTTATTTATTGAAGGGAATATGAGATCACCCCCAACTTCCGTCTAATATACTTAAAGGGTTATTTGGGTAATGGCTTGGTAAAAATATCTGCAATCTTCTCTTTGCAAGGAACATACTCTAATTTGACCACCTGATCCTGAACATGTTCTATGAGAAAATGATATTTGATTGGTATATGCTTAGTCTTAGAGTGTTGAACATGATTTTTAGAGAGATTTATAACACTTGTATTGTCACTCATGATGGATACAGGTTGATCACAAGGAACTTGAATATCCTTTAGATTGTTTTTAATCCACAACAATTGAGTACAACATGTTGTTGATGCTATATATTCAACTTCAGTTCTAGAGAGAGATATGGAGGTTTGTTTCTTACTGAGCCATGAAACTAAACAATTGCCAAGGAATAATGCACCTCCACTAGTGTTTTTTCTATCATCAATGCTTCCCACCCAATCTACATATGTGTAATCTTTGATAATGAGGTTTGTTTCTTTTGGATACCACAAGCCATAATCAATAGTTCCTTGCAACTATCTAAAAATTCTTTTAACTGCAAGCACATGAGTTTCCTTAGGATTGTCTTGAAACCTGCCTACCAAACCTACTACTTGTATGATGTCAGGCCTTGAAGCTATGAGATAGAGAAAACTAGATATCATAGACCTGTACATTGTTTGGTCTACTTCTGGAGCATCATCATCCTTGCTGAGTTTGCAACTAGTAGTCACGAGAGTGCTTACTGGTGCACAATTCTCCATGCCAAACTTCTTCAATATTTCCTTGAGATATTTACTTTGAGAAATGAATATTTACATGGATATTTACATTGGATATTTACATGGATATTTCAAACTCTTGTTGCATTGCAAATGCAAACTTCTTACTCATTAATTCAATGTTACTTCCAAAAATAATATCATCAACATACATTACAATAATTCACAGATATTTACCTTCAACTTTGATATACAAATTGATATCAGTTTTTCCTTTTTTAAATCCTTGCTGGTGCAAATACTTGTCAAGTCTATAATACTAAGCACTTGGATCCTATTTTAGCCCATACATGGCTTTATTTAATCGAAAAACATAATCCTTTTTGTCAGTTAGCAAAAAACCTCCTGGTTGCTCCACATAAACTTCTTCCTCAAGGTCACCATTCAAAAATGTTGATTTGAGATCCATTTGGTAGACTTTGAATTTTTTATAGCATGCAAAAGCCAAAAAAATAATGATAGCTTCAATTATTGCAATAGGGGAAAAAGTTTCCTCAAATTCCACTCCTTCAACTTGAGCATACCATTTGCATACCAATATGGCCTTGTTTCTAAATATCCATCCATATTCATTTAACTTGTTTCTGTATACCCATTTAGTTCCAATTACATTCTTGTCATCTGGTCTTGGAACAAGATCCCAAGTCTCATTTTTCTCTATTTGGTCTAGTTCTTCATTCATGGATTTGAACCAATGGTCATCTTGAATTGCTTGCATAAAATTTGTGGTTCACTCATGGATAACAGTGCAAAATTTGCAGAACTAAATGTATCTATTAGTTTACTTCTAGTTTGTACACTTGCTTCCTTATTTCCAAAAATCTGGCTCTCTGGATGATGTTTTTGAACATACCTTGATGGGGTCTTTGGTTGTGATGTTTCCATTCTATACTCTCCTATTGAATCCTCTTGTTCATGTTTCTCTTCCATTCCATCGTCTTGTAACTCAATGTTGATTGGTTCATCATATTGATCATTATAGTGTTGATGTCTCACTGAATGAAGTGGTCCCTAATCTACCTTTACATCTATGCTATCAATTATCTTATGGATCCTTTTGTTGTAGCAATTGTATCCTTTACTTCTGGAGGGGTATCCTAACATGATACCTTCATCATCTCTAGAGTCAAAATTACCTAAGTTGTCTTCATTTCTTTTAATGTAGCATATGTTTCCAAAACTTTTGAAGTGATTTATTGATGTTGATCTACCATTCCATAAATTATAAACAATTTTACCATTGTTTAATCTTATGTGTGATTTATTGAGAATGTTAACAACAGTTCGAACAACTTATCACCAAAAGGTTTTGGGTACTTCTGATTCATCAAGCATGGCCATGACCATTTCTTGAATTATTTTGTTCATCCTTTCTACTACATTTTGTTGAGGGGTTCTGGCAATAGAAAACTGTCTCTTGATCCCATGCTTTTCACAGTAACTATTGAATTCATCAGAAGTGAATTCTCCTCCTCTATCATATCTTAGCCACTTTATTTTTAAATCCATTTCATTTTCAACCCGTGCTTTGAATATTTTAAAATTTTCAAAAGCCTCAAATTTATGTGTCAACAATCCCACCCAAGTCATTCTAGTGTAGTCATAAATTAAAAAAATGAAATATATTTCAGCTCAAGATGATTGTGTACTAGTAGGGCCACAAATATCTATATGAATTAGCTAAAGAGGTCAAGTGGTGGAGTTTTGTCTTGCCTTGAATTGAACTCTTGACTGATTTCCAAACTGACACGACTTACAAAAAGTATTCTCAGGTTTGGAAATTTTGGGCATATCTCTCACAACATATTTTCTTCCTATCTTAACAATCTTATTAAAACTAACATGGCCTAGTGTTTTGTGCCAAAGCCAGCTCTCATCAGTTTTACCAATGTGACATTTTATTTTCCTTCTTCTAGAACATACACATTCCCTGAAGTTATGACTTCCTTTACAACAATCTTCCCCATATTCGTGTCCATTACTTTACAGTATTTTGAATAAAAGAGAACATTGTGTCCTTGGTAACACATTTGACTTACACTCAACAAGTTGTGTTTTAGACCATCTACATACAACACATTTTGTGCTTTGGTATTTACCTTCTTATATTCATCTAGTACAACAATGCCTTTTCTTCTAATTTTAGTTGGAGCATTGTTTCCAAAAGTAACATTACCACCTTTTTCTTCAATTAGGAATTCAAACTTATTTTTATCTCTTGTCATGTGCTTGGAGCAACCACTGTCAATATACCATTGATTTTCTTGATTTTTGGCATATAGAGCCAGTCCACAATTTTCTTTGTTTTTATTTTTCTTCCTCCAAACCTTGATAAAATCTTCTTTTTTGTCTTTCTTATATATAGGAAACATCTTTCTTCTGCATTCAATTTCCTTATGTCCAAAATTATTGCATATGTGGCATTCAAGGTCATTTAGTAGAGGGGATAAGGAATTTGGTTACATAGCCATTCAAGGTTTATTGAATCTCATTCCTACATTTTTGTTATGTATAAAAGTCATCCAACTCACAAACTTATGTCCAAATTTGCCAAAAGAGAAACAATATCTATATAAAAAATTTGGATGCCTTGGAATGAAAAACGTACTTGTAGGAATCGTTCTTTTTCTGTCAGCTTGATAAGATTCAGGCACTTGTTGCTTCCTTGCTTCATATTTGTTTACATATTTGGTCTAATCCAGTTTTGACTACTTATTCTTATCATCTTTTGATTTGTTAGCCCGACCCTTGAAAGAATTCGCATAACTTGTAGGTTTCTCAGTAGGTGACATGCTAGTGCTTGATTCACCTTTGACAATTTTCATACTTTCCTTATATACTAGCCATGTCTTGTCATATGGTGATCTCTGATTGCTAAGAATGTTATCTAGAGTTTTTTATCCTTTTATGAATTTCATTTGAGTCTTGAATTTCTATAGATCCTTTCCTAAGGAAACTATTTCCACTTCTAGTTTGTCACAAATGTTATCTTTTTATTTTATCTGATTCATTAATTTTTCTTCCCTTCTTTTGGCCTCTTCTAGCTGGATTTTTAAGATGATTAAATCTTCACTAATCCCATTGTCTTTTTCTTTATAAAATTGTAACTATTATTTTATTAGTCTATTCTTTTTCTTGAGTCGGGAGATTTCATCTAGAGCATTAATGAGTTCTCCTTCCATGTCTACTATAGCTTCACATTCTCCCGTGTTTGTTTTTTCTTGATTAAATTTGTTTTGCTCCAAAGAAATGAGAAATTTTTCATCTTGGATTATATCTGGGTTATATTATTCTTATTCAGTCTCTGAAAAGATGGTGTTATCCTCTTTTGAATAAAAATTGTTCCCTTTAAAAGACTTTTTCTTTTTAAAATAACTAGGTTTATCATTGCCTTTTCTTTCTTTTTAATTAGTGTTGTTTTGTTTGAAAGGACATTTAGATGCAAAATGACCAACTTTACCACAATGAAAGAATTTGAATGGTAACATACCTTTATATTTTCAAGATCCCCTCTTCAATTTCCTTACAAAGTTAGCTTCTTCTTCATCTGATAAGTGTTCTGATGAATCATGATCTTGAGATGTCGATGATTTGACTAATTCCTTGAAGACTGTGTCCTTTAGATCTAGTTGTTCTTTCCTAGTCCTCATCTCATAAGTAGTTAGAATACCATGGAGCCTATCCATAGTTAGTTTATCTAGTTCATGCATTTCTTCTATAGAAGAAACCTTTGAATCAAGTCTTGAGGGAATATATCTCAATACCTTATGAACTACTATAGTTTCTTCACTCTTCTCACCTAGCCCTTTCATAGGGTTTACAATCTCATCTACTCTGAGAAAAAAACCTTCAATATTTTCATCTTCACTCATTCTTAGGCTTTCAAATTGCATTCTGTAAGCTTGAATTTTGGCCAACTTTACTTTCTCGTCTCCTTCATAATTGTTTACCAGTTTGTCCCATATTTTCTTTACAGATTCCAACTGCATTACTTTGAATTTTTTTTTTTTTGCAAGTCCTCCTTGGATGGAATTCATATCTTTTGCATTACTGTAGTAATTTCTCTTACTAGCTTCATCATTTGGAAGAATAGTTTGTATTTATAACCATCTACCACAATTCACCAGTCTTCCATACCAAGAGACATCAAGCAAGTCTTCATTCTAATTTTCCAAAATGCAAAATTTATTCCATTGAACAAAGGAGGTCTGGTTTAAGAAGAAAATGAATTTTGACTTGCCAAACTTTATGTGTGATCTTCCTTCCATATGTTAGGTTTTTACTGAAG
>ML786819.1:96614-148654 GCA_009831015.1 Picea engelmannii | reverse complement strand
ACACACACACACACACACACACACACACACACATATATATATATATTCCAATTAGAATGAATAAGTTCTTGATTTAAGCAAGAAATACAAATGATGCTGGATCAACACACTCTAATGTATCTACCAAGATCTCACCCAAAACTCACCTAGGAGGGTAGATCTAGTGATGAAACAATGGTTACACAATGACAAATAATACAACCAATGTAAATACTACTAAATCTCTTCAGATCTGTTGGGTTCTCTAGATAACCTGACTTAAATTCTCATACATAAACAAAGCCTATCCAAGAAATGGAAACAAACCACACACAAGCATTCAACAAACCACTTGACAACAAATTATGTGACAATAAACACTCAAACAGAGACATAGAAAAGATAAAAATAGACCACATAAAGTCCCTTCTACTCAGAGGACAAACTGATATGAAAGGCTGGGGATTTTCTCTGCAACTCTATAGTTTTTGCAGATTGTCACGAGACATAGGTCTATCAACTAGAAAGGGGCCTCACATGAAACTTATGATGCAACCAACGATGATCTGTAAAAAAAAATGTTTAGGAAAAATGGATTTGTTCCAGATCTTCCAGATCTATGTCAGATCTCTCAGATCTCTCAGATCTACTAGATCTAGGCTCTGAAATAATTAATCGAAGCAAATCAAAAGAAAATAACAATCAACAGATGAAAGTATTGGAAAAGAGACTCAAACTAGAGAATAATTCTTCCCCAGTACGGACACAAGTTCTATTATGGGACAAAATCTCATAGGGATCTTGTTGAATACACAACAAAATATCCCTAGGATTATCCTAGTAATCCTAGACATAAAGGAGGTAGATTCCTATGGTTTTCTAGATGCAAGTAAATTCTTTTCTCTTAATCAAGAAGGATATGTATCATACCTTTAGACCAAAAGTTTTACTACCATGTCATAGTTGTTGCAACTCCTAATATCCAGCTAAAACTCCTACAAACTTTCTTCTTGCATACAGGGATACAAACAACCACCTATCTATTATCCTTCTAGGGTTAGGAAAATCCAATCTACTAGATCTACTTTGATCTATCACTTATAAGATCATATCCAAACCATTCATGAATAGAACATGCATAATATGGAGAAAAAACAATGATCTATTAAATATCATATGGAACTTACATCAATGCATACCTCGGTGTTAATGCATTCTCCCTTGACTCCTTTCTTCTTGATCCTCCCCCCAGCTTCTTGGTTAGGCTAGGCTCACTGAATTTTGTCTATGATTGATAGGAATGAAACTAATCTAGGTGGATATCAGTGGCCACCCACCTCTTCTAGCTGGCTCACATACAATTTTCATCTTGGCAGTTACAAGTTTTATCTTCGCAATGCTTTTTCTATCTTTTTGGGTTCTAAATTACCAGGGTCGTTTCTCCATAGTTCACACTCTTATAAAAATTAGAGTGTGATAGAATAATATATATTCCTCATATATACCTTTACAATGGGCTATTGTGTGCCTAAAATGAAGATCGTATGCAAAAGTTACAACCCCAGGAAGTTGATGTACCAACTTACCCCATCGGGGCCCACATGACTTTTGGCGCTTCATCTCCCAGGGTTAGGTTTTTGGATTTCTAGGGTTTTCTGTTTACTTCTTGAAGCTAAAAAGGCCTCGAGGCCTCATTTTAATGTGCTCAGACGAATGCACGTAGCCGCCACATCTATTCTCAGAGATTAGCTACCACCATTCGAGCAAGATTGTTTTCATTCTCCATTTTACAATTTCAACAGATTTCTTATTTAATAGAAGTTGAGTTCCACTGTGTCTTTGTTATTATTCTCTATATATCTTTGTTAATGTTGTAAATCCATGTTTCATTTTGTTCCACTCATAAATTCATATCAGTGGTATTAGAGCAGTCTACTCTTCATTTTTTTCTTTGTGCATGTCCCCAACAAGGTCAGGTTATAAGCAGTTGAGACTCGAACCAGTTGAGCCTTTGCAAGATCTGCCTCGATGAAACCGATGGCCTCCCATGGGGGAAGAAAAGAGAGATGATGGGGCAGGATATCCCTTTAAACTGTTTCTTCCAGAAGCCCTCTCGCAACAAAGGAACGAGATGATGGATAACTTTGCGCAAATCCTTCGACAACTGCCAACAAGTGATGCATATACCTCAAATAGAGGCACCACCCCCTTCAAGGTACATATCAATTTTGATATTCCTATATTAGAAGGTAAAATATATGTGGATGCTGTAGAAAAATGGTTAAAACTTATAGAAGGGTATTTTCTGTCCACGACTTTTCCAATAGAGAAAACATTACATTTGCGCTCCTCAAGGATGTCCCCCATGTCAAAGATTGGTGGGAGAATTTTTGTAAGCAAAAGGAAACAAAGGGATCTACATTATTTGTACTTTCATCCACTTGAGGTTCCTTCAAGGATGATATTAAAGAACAATACTACTCTTTTGGAAGTTATGACGACTTATATACAAGATGGACTACACTGTGACATGAAAGGGACCAAACAGTGCCAAAGTTCACCAATGTCTTCCATACCTTGTGCACCAAGATGGGTATCAAAAAAATTGAGCAACATCTGGTCCTCAAGTACCTTGATGGTCTGCATAGATACATCCAGACAAAATGGAGTTTCTAGACATTTTCTCCTTGGGCACATCCTATCAATATGCTGCAAAATCGAGTAGAAGCTTAAATAGAAGACACACTAGTTTGGGTCTTCAAACCCCTCACAATAGAAGCAGGGAAAAGGTGGCCCCAACCCAAAGAAAAAAGGGTAGAAAAAGGATGGATAGACTTAGGAAAACCAATCCAAACTGCAAAAAAAGAAAGACACCGGGCAATGGTGTGAGTTCCATAAGATCCCCTGGAATAACACCATCGAATGCCTCTCAAAGAAGTCATTGGTGGCCGAGGTGAAGTCCTATGAATCAGATGTAGGATTCAACCCCAAGTCGAAACCAGAAAAGGGATTTGGATCATTGATGCAGAACCCAATTCCACCATTTCTACCACCACCAAGGTCCATCCCGACGAACCTGATGAACTAGAGGAAGATGATCGCATGTTTCATTCACAGATGTGGGTGAAGGGTACTTCGTTGCACTTCATTATTGATAGTAGTAGCCAGAATAACCTCATCTCAGTAGAGGTCATCAAGTTATTGGATCTGCTAAAAAAACCACACCTGCAACCATACACCATTGGATGGCTCTGCCAAGGGAGCGATCTCTACATTAGCCAATAGTGTCGCCTAGCCTACGACATCAAGCCCTTCAAAGATGAGGTATTGTGTGATGTCACCCCCCTTGAATTTTTTGATGTTCTTTTGCGCAAAACTTATTTATGGAAACATCATGATGTATATGAGTCTAGGCCTCGTAGTGTTATTATTACTTTGGACAGGAAATTATACAGGATACCTGAGGTAGTCCCATCTACCACCATTTACTTGATCTCTTGCAAGCAATGCAGGAAGGTCATCTCTTAGACCAGGAAGTTTTTCTATTTTGTGATTTGCATTCAAAGTGAGGGGAAGGTTGTATCCACATCCATGGCCTCCACGACAGGTCTCTCCATGCAGTAAAATAAAGTGGATAAGGTCATGGAAGAATACAAGGACATCTTCTCCTCACCCACTAGGGTACCTCTACACTGTCAGGTCAAGCACTCAATCGATCTAACCCTGGTGCATCACTACCCAATGTGCCAATCTATCACCACTTTTTGTCAGAAAATGAGGAAATCAAGCACCATATCCAAGAGCTACTCGAAAATGTGCACAATCGCCCAATCTCATCACCTTGTGGAAGCCCAATCATGCTTGTGTAGAAGAAAGATAGGTCCTGGCAAATTTACATTGATTAATGGGCCCTAAACAATATCATAGTTAGGAACCTGTACCCAATTCCCTAAATTGACGATATCCTTGACCAACTCAAGGGGGGGAAATACTTCAATAAGATTGATTTGAATTCTGGCTACCACTAGGTCCCAATAGAGCAGACCGATGTATGGAAGACCACCTTCAAGTCTAAAGAAGGTGTTTTTGAATGGTTTGTCATGCCCTTTGGCTTGAAAAATTCCCCAACCACTTTCATGAGGATGATGGATGACATCTTGCGACATTTAACCAATTATTTTGTGGTGGTGTATTTGGATGACATCCTCATATTCAACAAGAATTGGGTGGAACACTTGGAGCACATTCAGCAGGTTCTACACACTCTGTGACAACACAAGCTATATGAAAATTTGGAAAAATTCTCCTTCGGAATGTACAAGGTCCAGTACTTCAGCTACAATGTTGACAAGCATGGGGTGCATATCGATCTAGCTAATATCTAGGTCATCCATGACTAGCCAACCCTGATGACACTCACTGAGATTTAGAGCTTCTTAGGCCTTGCCAATTTCTATCGCAGGTTCGTGTTGGGATTCTCCCAAATTGCATGGGCCCTTAACCAAGTGACCAAGGGTGGTGGTAAGGCACAATTCATTTTTGGCCAGCTGCAACAAAAAGTGTTTGATGATTTGAAGCAGTGCTTGTGCTCAACCTGAGTGCTCTCATTATTTGACATGCAACAACCTTTTGAGATTGAGACAGATGCTTCAGACTATGTTATGGGTTAAATTCTCACTCAACATGGACATCCCGTGGTCTATCATAGTGAGACACTATCGCATATTTTCCATAGGGACCCCACTTACAACAAAGAAATGTACCCCATCGCACAAGCCTACGGCCAGTGGAGGCATTACATTTTCTGGAAGGAGATAGTCATCCACACTAATCATAAGCCTCTGCAGTTCATGTAGACACAAGGAAAATTACATAATGACCACCATCGGAAGTGGTCCACATACTTGCAGTAGTTCCATATCAACATCAAGTATAATATAGGGAGCACCAACCATGTCACTGACTGCCTCAACCAACCTCTAGTTGTTGCACTAACCACGGTGCTACACTCCTGCAGACATGAGACCTCCAGATGGCCCCAAATCTATGAGAAAGATCCTAATTTTGCCACTACCTACCATATGTTGGGAAAAAAAACAAATGTCACTTATTTTCATTTGTAGGATGGGTTATTGTTCCATCTGGTCCATCTCTGCATTCCATCAAGTGAGCATGCGAAGCTGATTTGGGAATATCACTACCGTCGGGTGGCATGACACTTCGGCGTAGAAAAGACAATGGAAATGTTGCAACAAAATTTCTGTTGGATTAAACTCTGACATGATATTAGCAAGTATATTAGTTCCTACAAAACCTCTTCCATTTCCAAACCGACCATTAAGAAACAAGGCATGTACACCCCTCATCCTACTCCTAACATGCCCTGGGAATCCATCTCGATGGATTACATGTCGGGCCTTCCTTCCACCAAGCAGGGAAATGATTGTGTTTTCGTGGTGGTTGATCGATTTTCCAAGATGGCGATTATGGTCGCCTGCAAGAAGAGAATCATAGTAGATGCCACTACCAAGATCTTCTTCGAACGAGTGTGGGTACATTTTGGGATACCACATACCATCATATTCGATCGATACAACTGATTCCTCAACACATTCTGGTCAAGCCTTTGGTCACGGCTGGACACCAATCTCACCAAATCCAAAACCTTCCACTGCAAATGGATGGTTGAACCGAGCTCATCAACAGGATGATCATGCATATATTTCACATGTTCAATTCCAGGCATCCGTGCACATGGGCTGAGAGTCTTCCCTATGTTTAACACAATTACAACATAGCTATACATAGCTCAACTGACCACATCCCCTTTCAGGTGGGGTTGGGACTTCGATCCTCGAGTCCTGTGGATGTTTCACTACCCCTTGTGTCCACAGAGGAAGAATCATCCCATGTGCATACCAAAGAATACAAAGCCACCTGGTTCATTGAAGAAATCCAACACATCCACCAACAGGTTTAGGATTGTTGGGTATGTGTTATATTGTTTTCACGAGTAGTAGTGTCTGAGCATTGCACCATGCATGTATGGGGGTTTGAGGGGGTAGAATTCCCCCTATGTGGGGGTTCGGGGGAAACACCCCTAAGAAAAAAAATTCTGCCTTGGAAAATGTGTCACATATTTCTGCCTCGAAAAATGTGTCACATATTTAGGTGGTTTTTCAGCACATGGTTTCTTTTCCGATGGTTTTATATTTCTGGTTAAGGAATTAGTGTTGTTGACTAATCCAGGTCATTGGGTTAGTGTTTTGGATGCCGTTGGCTCCTATATGTATATTGTATTGTAAACAATGTAACACAATGAATATATAGAATATGCTGGTTTTTCCGGTTAGGGTTTCCAAGGGAAAAATCTCTGTGTAATGTTTGTATTTTCCATTGTATCGTTTATGTTCTTTTACTGAATATATGTTTGCAGTAAATATTGTACAAGGTTAAAGTCTACAAGGATATCTTGCAGAAAACCAATGCCAAGTACAAGCAGCACCATGATCAACATTGGGTGCCACATAAATTTTAGTTGGGAGATAAAGTTTGGTTGCACCTATAGAAAGAACGCCTTACATGACCCCATCGAAATCTTCATCCACTTTGCTATGAACCTTACACCATCACCAAGGCTATGGGTGAAAATTATTTTGAGCTCAACATTCCCCCATTCCTTGGCTTGCACCCAGAGTTTAATGTGGACCTCCTTCGGCCATACTTTCCACCCTTATTGGACACCTCAGAGATAGCAGAAAAATTGACACCGACAGAGCTCAACCCTGACTGCATGGAACAAGAATCCACTAATCAAATTGTGGACACACAGTTCAAAGGAAATCACAAAAGAAGCTTCAGATTTAGGGAACTCGCAACATAAGCTTCATCTTCATCGAGTTGTCAAAGTCAGGCAACCCCCGCACCAAGGAAAATGTCTCACCCGGCGCCAATTTCAACAAAAGTTTCCTCATATGATGGGGGAACTCAATGCAGTGGATGTCATTGCTTCCTAAGGAGGGAGGATTTATCCAGGTGGATATTGGTGGCCAACCACCTCTTCCAACTAGCTCACATGCAACTTTTATCTTGGCAGTTACAATTTTTATCTTGGCAATTTTTTTCTAGCTTTTTCGGTCCTAAACTTCCAGGGCCATTTTGATCACTTTTTGGCCACTATGTGTCCAACGATGATATAGAAAAAGGACACAAATATTAGGAAAAATATTCATTTTGGATTATATCCTCTTATGGATTCCCTTATGGCCTATAGGGTGGAAATTAGGGCTATAACATTTAGGCATCAATTTTAAGTGTTTTATTTGCAGTGGTGTCAGTGGTCAAGGCCACAATTCCAATTATGTCATATTTTTAACTCCAAAAAAAAACGTTGTGCTACTGGTAGCATCACTTTTCAATTCAAGGGTCATTTGGGGTCAATTTCAAAGTTATGTTTGAATATTAAGGGTGTGATTTCAAGCAAATTTCAATTTTAACCACCTCCCCAAAAAATGGTGCTACCAGTAAGACCACTTTTTGAAACAGGGGTAAAAATATCCACTCCAAAAAAAATGAGAACTCTGGAGAGCTATCGTTAAGTTGGTAACTTTTTTCTTTGGGCTCAAAATGATTCTTCACATTATACATCTTCCCAATATAGACGAAGGGTTTCTCTAATTAACCTTTCAAACATCGGTTTTAACTAAAGAAGATTGTAGGATTCATCATCGTTATGGCTCTTGTCCCATTAAATAGTATTGGAGGGACAAAGTGAGTGGTTATTTTAGGCTAATTGTGATTCATCAGACACCAAAAATACAAAAGTTGGTCTCTCCTCTTCCAAAGTTCCATTTACTTATTTTCTTATTGGAGAAGATGAGCCATGGGTTTCTAGTTGAAGGTATTCACAAGAGTTTTAGTTTGAGCAGCTCCCACTGAGCATATGCCACAATTCTCCATCCATTGTTTTGTTTATAATAGTAAAATATGGGCAATTTTGAATGTGTCAAGTGGTAGTTCTTGGTTATTTGGTGTTGGGTTACCATTTTTTGAAGAATTGTATGAATTTTTAAAGGTGGGGGGGGCGGGGGGGGGTTGAACCCATGACCCCTCCTCCCCTCCTTCTCTATCCTAATTCATACCTTGTTTGGATGTCCTCCATACCTTAGGTCATGGACACATTTCATAACCCATGCCCAAGCTCCCAAACACACTCCACCTTGGTGTGATCTCCTTCATTCACACTATCACAATCCTAATCCATAGTCCAAGACACCCCTAAACTCTCTCCACATAGGGTGAGATCCATTTCTACATTTTGTGGCTCTCCTCCCATGCACACTCTAGCACTGTTCCATTATCCACATAACTTATATCCCAAATCCCAATACCCTACTCTGTCATCCCCTACGTGTGTCATACCATCACATTGCTACAAGAGTGTCATGCCCCTCCTCCTCTACACTAAGAAATTCACCCCAAACTTATTAAGAGCCACCACAATTGATATCTTCAGTGGCAAACTCCCCTTTGTCCACCAACGTACCCCCATGGTGGAATATTTTGCAACTATCCACGAAGGAAAGCAAGGAAACCAAAGGGAAAAACATCATGTGTCTCCCCCACCATCACGCTTCCATGTTTTTATAAAACAAATAACTTTGTGTGTGTGTGTGTGTACACACACACACACACATATTAGTCCAAAGAAAAAAAAATGTAATTTTATTTATAGTAAACAAAATCACAAAGTCA
Source organism: Picea engelmannii (assembly GCA_009831015.1). NCBI lineage: Eukaryota > Viridiplantae > Streptophyta > Pinopsida > Pinales > Pinaceae > Picea > Picea engelmannii. Next base: position 139,921 of record ML786819.1, on the reverse strand, counting down.
TATGCCACATGGCATTCAAAAAGGTTCTCAATAGTCCTTTAGAGAAAAAAATATCTTCCTACTTGCCTTTCTCTTACTACAAACAACAAGTTGGTTCTTGTCCCAAAAAATTACATAAACAATTACATATATCAACATTCTATTTCTTTTATTAAAAGGTTACAAAAAAAATTCATCGTTTAAAAAAAAACTATGTTCAATCCTTAGTCCTGATAATTAGAAACATTTATTTACATCAAAGGTGCATGCATAATATCTTTAGAGTGACAGTATTGTAGGATGGAAGTGATCTAGATACCTCTATCCATAAACAATCTAGCTTTGGAAAGATCATCCGTTGTGATTTTCCTTTCCCTATAGATGTGAGACAAGGAGATATGTGAGAAAGTTGTCAGTTTCATCTATATATCATCATAAAGGGGTTGTAAGGTGATTTTTTTATTATTTGATCTTCCTTTCTAATCCATTTGATGACCAATAGGGAGTCACTAAAAAATTGTATTTGTTGGACCCCATGTTCTTGGGCCAACTGAAGAAGTAATTTAGGTGCCATCAATTCACATAAATTGTTAGGTTCTCGCCCATTACCTACTTTGAATGATATACAATGTGTGGATGAGTGATGCAATATTCCTCCTGCACCTCCTTTGGGAGGGTTTCCTTGTGATTCTCCATCAAAGTATGCCTAGGGGTTATTCTTATTTATTACCTCTTCAATGGGTTCATTTATGGAATATTTTTCCTCCACCTGTGGGTAAGCATTTAAGATGTTGAGAGATTGAATTTCACATTTGAGAGGGAGGTTCTCTTTACCTTCGAATAAGCTCAAATTTCTAGCAAGACATACCCCCAAAACTATGTTCATGGGAATTGATTTGATCATTTTTGTATCCTTTTTGGAGTACTAAGATCTAAAGGATTCTTCTATGTTTCCTCCTTCCTATACATTTTTCATTCCTCTCATGCCTTACAATTATTTCCACACCTCTTTAGTAAAGGAGCAGAACATAATTAGATTTTCTATGGTTTCATATGTTTGTTTGCATAAGCTGCACCGACCTAGACCATGAAAGTTATTCTTTTGAAGTATCTCCCAAGTATGTTCCTTATTGTTTAATATCATCCACATGAAAATTTTATTTTTGGAGAGACACTTTAGTTTCTAGATAATTCTCCACTACTAAACCTGATATCCCTTTGGACCTTCCTCAACAAGTGATCTATATCTTAGCTTAGGTAGATATGTTCCTGAGGGATTGAGAGACAAAATGAATTGATCATCATCTTATTTTATTTTGACATTGTTGTTTTTTAAAAACTTATATATATGACTTACATTATTTATCCAATTATTTTCTCAATCTCATATCCTCCCAAGTGAACCAATGTTGTTGAGAATCTATAGACCTCTCCCACTTTACAAATTTTCTAAGAGACTAAAATCCTTTACTTCTAAATCTTGGATCAACCGAAAAGATAATCTATGCAAATGTTTATTGTCTATCCAAGTATCTAGTCCTATTTGTACTTTCTCTATGTTTTCCACCTTGCATATCAACCAATTTCCTATCAATCTAAAATATAAATTCATAGCTTTCCAAATGTTTGAGGCATTATATAATTGGTTGTATAGGTTTCTAAATCAATCTTCAATTGTAGTTGGAGTGATATATTTTTCAGTGATTACTTAGACCCACATTCATTTTCCCTATATAAGCCTCCAAACATTTTTTGCAGCTAATGCTTTGGAGAATAGAAAGGGATTTTTGAGACCCCATCCTCCACTAGAATTTGGAACAACCATTTTTTTCCAAGAGGCCAATGCCAATCCTTCATTTTTTGGTCTCCTGGCTAAACAAAGTTGTAGAAAAATTTCCTAATGGTCTCCAACACACATTTTGGAATCAATGCCAAATAAATCCAATAGATTGGTATTGCTTCCAAAATAGCCTTAACAAGAACCAACCTACCTCCTCGAGAGAGCCATTGATTGCACCAGGTATTTAATCTCTTTTCCACCTTGTAAATCAACCATTGTCATACATCTTTTTTTATACAAATTGAGTTTTAGGTAGAATTCAAAATACTTTAGTCTTTGGTCTAAATCAACCACCTAGTAGGGGAACAATTGAGAGAAATAACCATGTTTTTTGTGATACCGCACATGGAAATAGTGGATTTTTCAAGATTTATAATCATACAAGTGGCTTTGAAAAATAACTCCAATGTGTTTTGGTACCTTCATATAAATCACAATATCATCCATAAATATTAGGCGTGTGATGTTACATGCTAGGCCAATGCATATCCCTTTGAAACTACCATGATTTATAGCCTCTTTGATTAACCTACTCAAACCTTCAACTATGAGAAGGAAAACAAGGGGGGATAGAGGACAACTTTGCCTTAAAACCCTACATAGTTTGAAGAATAGAGATGCAACTCCATTGATTAAGATTTCAAATGACACCGAGGTAGTACAACTCATCACCTAGACCACAAATTGATGGAATAAACCTGAATGAATAAGAATCAATGTTAGGTGAAGCCAAATTACTTTGTCATAGGCTTTAGAGAGGTCCACTTTGATGACCATTAATCTTTGAAATTTGACTTTGATTGAGTGTAAGATTTGGTGTGCTATCCTGACTACCTCATGGATTTGTCTCCCCTCTAAAAACCCAAATTTATATTTATAGATTTGTTTTGATAGTACCATTTTAAGTCTTCTGACAATGAATTTTGGGATGATTTTATAGATACAATTGCATAACAATATTAGCCTAATTTTTTAAAAATATGTCAAGTTATCTTCTTTGGGTATCGTTGCTATAAAGGTAGTATTGAAGGCTCGTAGAATTCTTCCAATAGTTCTAGTGGCCTCCATTGCCCTTCTTATATCCTCTTCTAAAAATGCATAACACCTTAAAAATAATTCGACAACAAGGCCATCTGGCCCTGTAGGCATATAGGATAGGAATCCATGCATCTCATATTTGAAATATTATTAGGACTACACATTAAAACAATACACACACATATTCAACTTATACATAATAAACACATAAAGGATCATAATTGTCACATATTTATTACTAGAGCCATTCCATCACAATAGAGATATACATTGCCCAGGATAGATGCATATGATAGCCATATAACTTCATATTTTCTCAATATAAATTCTCAAAGTTACAACATATTGCGCATTGCACCTTTGCTCAACACTTAGACACATACATACATAGAAATATATTCAAAGTATCACAACATTACAGCATGCTCAAAGTTGAATATTCAATCAACATCTTTTCCTCAATATCTCACTAGTCTAACCAACTATCCATGTTTCTGATATTAGTTCTTCTATTTATAAATTTCACTACTAGGGAGCCTTGTCTCTTTTTGCTCTACTCCACTCATTTTCTTGACAAAACTTCCTCACACGCTTCTGGTGTCGGCCAACGCTCCACGTAGACTTTTGTATCATTGGAAATCTTAACTTCCTGGTCATCTCATCCTCTGGTCATCCCACGTCCTCATATGCTTCTAGTAGTAATCATTCAAGGAGACTTCCCGATGATTCCTTTCTTGATTCTGGTGGGAATCTCTTGATTTTTAATGCAACTGAAAAATATTAGACCGACGCGCACTTGATAGACTGTAAGCTTGGCGCACAACTGAAAAAACTTTGTCTGGAAAACACTTTATGTCATTCCTTGCGCATTTCCTTAGGCACACGCAAAACTATGGAATGAGTGCGCACAACTTCGTTTGTGCATGTACTCAAAATGAACCCAAAACTTTGGGTGCCAACAATACTTGTATCCCTTCAAAATATTTGTAATGTCTGTTGTAATTCTTCTTTCCCCACTTCTTTCATCAACTCTAGATTGTACTCATGTTTAAAACAACCAGGGAATGAGTTGGAAAACTTGATTACCTCAACTATAGTAGCTCAAGAGTCCTCCCTAAATAGGTTTTAGTAGTAGTTAGATCCTTCAGCAATGTCCTTAAAATTTGTTACCTAGTTGTCATTCCCTTTGTCAATTTTCCAAATAGAATTAATATTTTTCCTTCTGTTTTAATATCTATGAAAGAACTTGGTATTTTCATCACTTTCTTGAAGACATATCGCTATGTTATTATTCCTCCATTCTTTCTCTTTTTCCATCAAAAAATTCCTCTTTCTTTATTCCCATATATTCACCTCCAACTTCTAAGCCTCATTCAGATACCCAAAACCTTCACTATTATATAGTGTCTCCAACCCTTCCTCTAGTCTCTAAGGAGCTTGTCATATTCCTATATTTTGTCCTTAGTCACTGAAGCTACTACCTTCTTTGCTTCTTTCATATTTTTTTGAAATTGTATTAGAGAAAATTCCCTTGATCATGAATCATAAGGTTTCCAGCAAGAATTTAACTTGTTTACAAACTCCTCCATCTCCAACCACTCTGGATTTAGTTTGAATGGGTTAACTAACATTTCTAGTGCCAAATATACTTCAAGTAAAACTAGACAGTGGTCATATTCTCCTTTCGAGGAAACCCACTGTTTTACGTGGGTAACTTCATCCAAGAAGCCTTTAGAGATTAAAAATTGATCTAGCCTCTTAGTGATTCTATCATCCCTAATTATTATGTTTCTGAAGGTGGGAGAAAAATTTGTTTGTTCTATGTCCAACGGGCTCTCTTCCTCCAGCTTCTTTAAGAAGTATTTTGAGAGGTCGTCTATTTGAGCCGCAAGACACCAAATTTTAGGTTCTCCTAAAGTGAAGTTTAAGTCTCCTCCTATCACCACCAAACCGTCTTGTATGCATTCTGATTTGAAAAAACTATCTTAGCACTCCACCCTACCTGAGTACGGCCTAATAAACATTTAGGACATAGATCTATTTCCCCATATCCATGGAGAAGAGGGAAACCCATAGACTTAAATTAAAATCCCAAGAGTTGGTTAGGGTAAAGGAACACCTTTTGGAACTAGTTATGGTCCCATTATATCTCCCAATGACATGATTATATCTAAAATCCTACCCACTCAAATATCTGGAAAGTTCCTAAATCAATTTTTCTATGTTTTTCATATTTTCTTGAAGCAACATAATATAGGATTTTAAGGACTCTATTAACCTCTTGATGGCTAGTTTCTTAGAGGGATTGACCAACCATCGATAATTTGGGATTATAAAGATCATATAAGACCCTCACAAGGGGAATTTTCTCTAAGAGCCCCTATCAGTGAAAGTTTATTTCCACATTTGATCTTAGAGGATGCTTGTTTCTACACCATTGACAAGTGAGGCTTCCTCCCTCTTTGATTGGGTTTTTGTCTTCTATCATAAAAAAAACCTAAACCCCTACCACTTTCCCATAGAAGTTGAGGGTTCCTTTTCCTCTAGGTCTAAGGTTGTATTTGGCGGATTCTTGGGGTACAAAATATCAGGAAAGAACCCATGCCTTTGTTCCTTGTCTAGGGGACGCAAACGTCCCTACTTGGACATTGTCTTCTGCCATCGGACTTATAGTTGCAGGTAAAGGAATAAATATTGGGGAGGTAGGGTTATTAATACCAGATAAGTTTAGCAATAATTTACTAATAGATTCCACCCTTTGGTTTCTACCTCTATCCCCTAAGATCCAAAGGAAAAACAATTATTATATTTTCCTTAACGAGGGGAGGTTCTCTAAGGTGACTTAACTAAATAAAACTTACAAAATTTGTTTCCACTAAACACATCCAATATATATTCCTTGTTGACACCCAAGATCTTCGACTGCTCCTCTGATTCTATTGGTAAGACTGTGTTGACGAGTCTGAGTAGCCTGTTAATCAGATAAGGGAAAACTTCCGATGACATGCCCCAATTAGACTCACTCTCGTTTGGAGTAGCGTTTCCGACCAAATTATGGCATGGTTACCAAAATAACTAACTAACTATCTAAATATGAATCTGAGAACCGTAGGTTCTTAAATGAATTAAAAATCTAGAATTAAATAACTATGAGGGTAACCAAACTAACTAAGATGCAATTCTATGCTAAAATAAACCTATCATGATCAAGAGCTATCTAATTAAGATTAAACAAAGTCAAGAAAGATGTCATCTGAATAAGAAGTAATTCATACATTCATAAGAGGAATAAAATTGTAATGTGACTAAACAAGTTAACAATAAGTTGCGCACAAGCTTAACAACATTATCACTATATTTAATAAAGTAGTGATAATCTATGCTCAAGAGAGGACTACAAAACTCATTCATACAAATAAACTCACAAAGCACAAACTTATATTAAAATCATAAGAATAATATTGACTACATTCACCAGAGTTATCAATCTCCAAAAATGTCTCTTGCTCTTTATTCATAATAAAGTAATAGTTTAGCCCACAGGGGTGTAGACCAATTGGCAAGTGTCGTGTAAATGGAAGGAAATATGTAAAGGAGGTCTCAAGTTCGATTCTCACCCCGATTTACTTGTGCTCCATGCTTGCAGGTTGTGTGGAGCACCTGGGGTTATAGTGGTAGCGGACGGGTATCGACCCTATGTCATGCGAGTACGAGAACCACGAGTTGTTGATTCCCCCAGTAAAAAAAATAAAAAAAAAAAATAAAAAAAAAATTAATTAATTAATAGTATTATCCAAATGGCCAAAGTATTAAAAACCTAGTTTCTTTTACATTCATCTGATTTGTAGAATATGGATATAATCCTTCCACATTCCTCTAACTGTCAAACAATCATGATACTAAAGTGATGCTTCAGTTCCCTTTCCTAATAAATATATTACAATAATTACAAGGGAAATGATTGATCTGCGAAAATTTTAGTTACAATGAGATAATTAGGTGGGCCTTGGTGGTTGCAATTTTACATCTATGAATGCCTTCAAATTATTGAAGTCTTCGAGTATTTTGTCCACTTGGTGTAGCAATGTTCTTTCAAGGTCTGGATCAATGTTATAGATGGGAGTAATGATTTATGTCTTCAAACTTTGTTGGACACATCGCACGAAATCTTATGTTAGCAAGATAAAGACAACAGGTTGTATCAATCTTGTTTATATAACCTCTGTGTTGATTTCTTCAATTGCCTCAATAGATTTCATACTAAGGTTTCTTTTAATTTCTACATCTTCAACCATTATTTGGGTTGACAACACCTTTTATGTTGGATTACTAAGAGGGGGGGGTGAATCAGTAATAGCGTAATTATAATCCTTTTTCTCCAAATAATCCAAGTGTTATATCAATGTAGAATTATTATCCAATAATGAGCAACAAGAAATGAACAATCACACACATATACAATACACAATTGTTTTACATGGAAACCCAAATCGGGAGAAAACCACAGAATGCTTTATCTTATATGTCTTGAAGAATTACATTCATTGGAAGCACCAACTTCCTTTGTTTTCCAGCTACAACTGGAAGGAGGCTCCAACCCCCTAGTTTCTCAGGCTACAACATGAGGGAAGCTCCAACTCCCCAATTCTCTGGCTACAATCAAAAGGAGGCTGCAACCCCCTATGTTCTCCGGCTACAACCGGAAGGTGGCTACAACCACCTGTCCTTTCCCCGTCCAACTGCCCTGAAGTAGAAGTAGAATGATGGAACCACTGTCACACTATCACTGTGAGATATACCTCTGTAAACATGTACCAATAAACCTGAAGCATGCATCAACCATGCATCAACCTATACCTCAACCTGTAATCTACCTGTACCATAAACAAGTGCATCAACCATGCACCAACTTGTACCAAACAATCTGTAATCAACATGTACCATAAACAAGTGCAACCAACCATGTACCAAGTATGTACCAATCATGTGTCAAGTACTCATCAACTATGACTCATCAATATGTACCAACATCATCAACTATACACCTCATGTATGTGTCAACTCATCAACTACTTTTCTCAACCATGTACCCAACTTTTACCTCAACCAAAAGACCTCATCAATTTCATCATCCAAATATAATTTGTAACTCTATAATAGACCTGGTGTATATTATCACATACCTGCAAACCTTCCTTAACTTTAACAACAAGAGACTAGCATTTTCATCAAACGTTTCTTTAGTCTCACAAGACTAGTTTTGGAATAGTCAACAACCCTAACTTGAAATAATCATAACTTTGTACCTGTAATGAATAAAGATATGAAACTGATAAAAAATGGTCTTCAATTTGTTTTATGAAATTCCTCTAGGTGTCACTACTTGGAACCTCTCAGAAAAAGATTTATGGGAAAAATGACACACCTTGCTGAATTCTGGCTTATTCTAGAGAGCGACCTTGTAGAGAGTGCCCCACATGGAATATTTGTTGAATTGATCTGAAACTGTTACAAAGAATACTAAAGACTGTAATGTAACCAAAAAAATTGTTCTTACTGAATTTGGATCTGTTATGAATAATTTATGACGTTTTTACCCGAAACACCTGTTTTTGACTAGTTTCAGGACTAGCCACAAACCCTATTTTCCACAGAGTGTAACTCCAAAAATATAACGACCCACAAGATGATTTTTTTACCATAGATAATTGGATATGTTTACTCAATGGAATAGAAATTTCACGGTCTGATTCATTCTAGAAAAAAAGTTATTGCGAAAATGGTGAGATGACCTAAAACAAACATACCTTAGAAAGCATCATCAAAAGAATTTATCCTTCCTTGAATTCCGGCCTTCTTTTCTTCACTTTCCTCATAAATTTGGCTTAGATATCCTTTGGTTACCTTAGAAACCTATAGATATTCAATATTCTCAAGTGTGTCTTAAATTAGATATCATTTCCTCTTATTTATACTCTCCAAGTAGCTTCCTTAAAAACATCCTCTAGGTCACTTTGCCTACTTTCCTTATTTTACGGTTAACCCACTTCTAATTTCTCCATTAAATTTATTATTAAATTAATTTATTTTGTATTCACTTTGAATTATAGTACAATCATCACTTCACTTTATTATTTACCTTCTAAAATCTCTTAAACCACTTTGACTACTTTGACCTTTTGGGGCTTCTAGATGACATATGAGGGTCCTCCAACTTCGTAAGGCCATAACTCTCAAACCATGAGGAGTTATGTGGCATTCCACATACCACCAGAAATGGAATGAAATGTATTATCCATATAGAATATTATTACCTAAAAATATATCAAAACTAATACCGTTATCCATCAAACAAACTTGGGTCCATTACCCAAACATGGGTTCTCCAACTTCTCATGGCCATAACTCTCTAACCATGAGGAGTTATGTGTCGTTCTACATACCACCGGAAATGGCATGAAAAACACTTTCGATATAGGATAGTTTCACTAACAAATTCACTGGTGTTCATCTCAAAATTCCACAAATAATCATGGGTTCTCTAACCATACTTCTAAGATAACTCAATCCGCAAACCGTCTTCCCGTGAGGGCTTTCACCATAAGGGGACCACTTTGGATTTCATCCATTTCCACTTATTATCAACCATGATAAGACAATAACAAGTCATATTTAAATCAAACAATATTGAGTCCATTACCCAATCTTTGTGCTACGGGGCTTTCTTCAAGGGTTGACATCAATGACAATCAACCTTAATCAACATTTTCTAGATCCCTTGGAGGATCCATTCTAAATTGTGAGAGTATACTATCTAAACCCCTCCATAGATCTTTGCTCATTGTGATTATATGTTCATGTGTCCTCTATATATCTACGATAGTTTCTATCTCTTCACTCAACAGTCGGTGATCTCTGATTCTCTACTTGTCTAAGTACAAAGGCAGGGTATGGGGGAAATTTTGTTGGACATATTTCCATTATGTGACCCGACTGTAGGATTCTAGGGATTTCTAATATTTTTCATGCATTTATTTCACTTGTACACTTAATTTCATATGATATAATCTGGCCTTTGGTATTTTATTAAGAGCATAGAAGAATCTCTTCTGTGAGCTCCAAATTTCTTCATTTTTCTCGGTGGCCTCTACTTTTATAGCTTCCATAGAAACTATATGGTTTTGGATTTATTCTACTGCATTCTTTAGGAGATCATTATATTGTTGTAGCCTCCTAACTCCCCTTTCACTTCTTTCATTAAAATTTCTCCTTTCAGCTGCATAGCTTCTTGGTCATGTGCTTCTTTGAGTTTTTCCACCTCATTTAGATAAGCCTTTTGGTTGAGGGAGGTTGTTTCATTGAATTTTCTCTTAGCTCCTTTTTTTGGATATGGAGTTGTCTCTCCATATACTCTTTGTTGATTTGATATATTTGTTGGCATTATTTTCTTTACTCACTATCCATGGCCTCCTTGATGGTTTCCATGGTCATCTCCAAATCATATATCTTGGATTTTGTAACATATAGTGCCCCTATGACTTCATGGACCGACAAGATGTTCACACCAACAAAAGCACTAAGTGCCGAGGCTACTTGTATTTCATTATCCTTCAGGTCTGGTCTAGCTTTCCATTTTATGCTCCTTTCAGGAGCTTCCTGGCTTACATCGGTTTTTCCTCTTTTTCTCTTCGATGTTATTTTCTCGATTGATATTGTCTTTTGTATGTAGTAGTAATCGCTCACAATAACCACTATGCCTTCAAAACCAAGTCCTTCAGAAGTGAGTGATAAAATCCATGTGATGGAAACCAATGGGGTGAATTCTTTTATTGGTGTATTTATCATATCGGTGTCAATACCTAATTTCACAACATTGGTACTAGACATGGTTCTATCCTCTTTGGTTTTGGAATCATTAATTATGTCTTCCTCTTCCTTCTTCCTTGCCCTATCTTGTGTAGCTAGGGACATTTGTTTTGTGTTCATTATTTCTCCTTTACCTGTATTAATTTTTTCTAAGGTAGGGTTTGTAGCTGAGGTATTTTCTAGATTATCATGTTTCTCCTCGACTTCCTTTTTCTTCCTTTGTTGGTATCTCTCTTCAACCTATTCATCTTCCCTCACTCATTCTGCTTCTTTTTCCCTATTTTTCGGTTCCTCCAAATTTAGTCTATCTTTATCTTCGAGGAGTAGGGCCTTGAATTGTTCAAGCCTCAGGGCTCTGTCTTGTTCTTCCTCTTTCTTTAACTACTCTCAGGAAGCTTCGGTGGTGAGCCTTCACATCGCCTCTTCAAAACTTTAAGCTCCCAAAAATACATCTTCAGTGAACCTGGATTCATGCATGATCGACGGTGCTATTTTAATAGCCTTCATGTGCTCATAAAACACATTTTATGGATCATGATATTTGGGATCTCCAATACAAAGACAAAATTCCTTTAGATTTTTTGCTTGCTTCTTCTTCTGTAGATAGTACGAGCCTATATGAAGGAGGAAAATAGGCCAATAATTTTTGTTCTTTTATGAAAGATAAGAAGTGGCTCCTTTCTCCATAGTCTGATCTGTTATTTATTTTTTCAGTCTCTTATTAGGAACATACTTAGCAAGCAAGTGTGGTGGCCTTTTGGCCCCAAAAATATTGAAAAAGGTATAGTATTTCTTCATATACCAATCTCCAATTCCCCTTAGGGATTTGGTGACACCTGGAGAAATCCTATGCGGGAAAATACCAAATATGGACTTGTGCAGGGGCGTGAGGAAATAGTCACAGATATCGTAAAAATGTTCCTTGTAATTGACCTCCCATAATTGAGAACAATATAAATGGATGGGGATTTGATCTGGGGTCTAGGCCCAATTGAAAGAAAGGAATGAATTGGTTGAACAAACAACATCTATAAGATATCACAACATGTAGAAACCAGTGTTTTTCATACCTTTGGGGTATTGAACATGATTCATTATGCTAAATATAGGATTATTTCCTAGTTGAAAGATTGACCCTTCTTAACCACCATGTAAGTCATGGGAAACCATTCCATTCTAAAATGGGTGCTAGTTTCCTCGCCATAAAGTCTGCAGATCATTGTGTTCAGTATTATATAAGGGCTTTTCAAGTATCATGTTGAGACATTCCTCTCCATTTTTTTCACTGACCATTCTTCATCATAGAACCAATCCTCCATTAGGATCTCAAAATCTTTTTGCTCAACCCCAAACTTGTCCAGGAACGATTCATTTAGAGAAACCGTGTGTTCTGGGGTTTTGTATCTTGCTTGGATGTCTTTCGCTTTGAGTGATGCAAGTGGGAGGCTTGAAGCATTGATTATTAATCATGCATCCTTCTGTAGATATGAAAAACGCCATATGGAAGTGTCATTGTAAAGAAAGAGCTCCAGGTGAGCAATTATCATGTGAATGTCGCTTTTGAGAATGTTCTTGTCCTCATCGATGTTCGGGTCATCAGGTGAAAACATTTCATTCTAGAACATATCTAGAATCTAAGAATAATTGAGGTAGCGATCCATCCCATCGTGGTTATTTGTATCAGCCACATTGAAAGATTTTGGGACAGAGGCAGGAACAGGCACACCAGAGGTTTGGATTTTCCCCTTTCTTGTCAACATCTGGGACATTTTTTACCACCTGTGTAAAAAATAAACTTTAGCGATTAAGAGCATGAATACAATGATACATATAAAATCTACTCAATGATACAAAAAACACTTACTCGCAGACCATATATAGTAATATGTTGATTAAGGTTGGTTGTCATTGATGTCAACCCTTGAAGAAATTCCGGTAGAAAAAAGGTTTAGGTAATGGACCCAAGTTTGTTTGATGTAAAGATTAATAATTAGTTTCTTTTCATGGTTGATAAGAAGTACAAATGGATGAACTCTAAAGTGGTCCCCTTATGGTGAAATCCCTCACGAGAAGACGCTTTGTGGATTGAGTTATCCTAGAAGTATGGTTAGAGAACCCATGCTTAATTGTGGAATAACGAGATGAAGGATATTGAATCTGTCAGTGAAACTATCCTAGATGTATAGTCTTGGTAATGCCATTTCTAGTGGTATGTGGAACGTCACATAACTCCTCACGGTTAGAGAGTTATGGCCATGTGAAGTTGGAGGAGCCTCATGAGTCATCTAGAAGCCCCAAAAAGTCAAAGTGTTTGTAAAATAAATTATTTAAATAATAAAGTTAATAGAGAACTCCCTAAAATAAGGAAAGTGGGATTCTACATGAAAGTATAAATAAGAGGCAAGGCTCTCTCATTTGATCACACTTGAACACATTGAATATATTTTGTTGTGTAAGGCTTATTGCAAGTACTTGTTAATACATCTGAAGTTGCGAAAGTCTGAGGTAGTATGAAGGGTTGACGATGAAAGTTTCAGAATTACAGTGAATACCAAAAAAACCCTAGTTTCTGAGGCATACATGAGATGATAGTGTATTAGGGTGTGTACATACTGAGGTGTATGCGAGATGATAGTGTATTAGGGAACATACGTATGTGGGCTGGCAATGTATTAGGGTGCGTACATGTTGAAAAGTCCATGGAAACTTGAAGAGATGAAGATGCATAGGTTCTAGATTCTGAGATCAAGCTCCCAGGAAGGTCTAAAGTGCTTAGATACATCGGATCTATCCATTGGTTCAAAAGGTATGTCTTATTTCTATGAATAGTTGGATTTGATGTATGCATGAAAAATGGTTATGGAGATTTGAGAATTCTCCCTATAGAGGCTAGTGGTTGCATGGGAACTTCTGTATAAGTCACAACTACAGAAATACAGTGCTGGTATAATTTATCATTGATACATCTTGTTAGAGTTGTGGCACATCTTGTATTTCTTGGCATATAGCTAAGGGTTTTTATGGTACATGGTTGAGAGTTTCTATTTGTGAAGTGGTTGATGTATTGAGAGGCTGAATACCAGAGAGGGTTTGCTGTCTGGATCATGTGAGGGATAATATACTTGTTATCATTACACACATTTATATGGCACATGACTAGAGAGATATATATAGAGATTTTGGGTAAATAGGATACGAGCACAGGGTACATATACAGTCTGGATGCAGTGACAGGTTATAGATCTATGTGAAAGAAGTTACATAGGGTAAGAAGTTTTCAAGAGAAAGGAAACCCTAGTTTTCAGAAGGCATACATAGGCTGTATAAAAGTTTGGTCATGTACATAAACAAGATGCATAACAGTTAGGGTGCAAACATACGCGTGATGCATCACTACATGTCACGTACCTGTTGTATTTTTGTTGATACATGTTTAGTTCAGGTACATATTGATTACAGGGAAGTTGTACAGGTTGGCTGCAGGTCAGTGGTATAGATTGATACAGTTGTACAATGGTATATCTCACAGTGATAGTGTGATAGTGGTTCCATCATTCTACTTCTACTTCAGGGCGGTTGGGCGGGGCAAGGACAAGTGGTTGTATCCACCCTCCAATTGTAGCCAGAGAACATAGGGGGCTATAGCCAGAGAATTGGGGAGTTGGAGCTTCCCTCAGGTAGTAGCCTGAAAAGCTAGGGGGTTGGAGCCTCCTTCTAGTTATAGATGGAAAAAAAAGGAAGTTGGTGCTTCCAATGAATGTAATTCTTCAAGACATATAAGAAAAAGCATTATGTGGTTTTCTCCCACTTTGGGTTTCCACGTAAAAACATTGGTGTACTGTGTATGTGTATGATTGCTCATTTGTTCATTATTTATTTACTCTGTAACTATTGGATGATAATGCTACATTGATATAACGCTTGCATTTTTGGTGAAAAAAGATTATATTTCTCTATTACCGATTCACCCCCCCCCTCAATAATCCAACAATTGGTATCAGAGCGGGTTCCTTCAGAAATCAGTTTAACCACTGAAAGGTAGATCATGGAGAGCAAAAACATGTATAAAAATGGAATACCACATTTTGATGGACATAAGTATGCATTTTGGAGCATAAGGATGAAAACATATATATAGACACAAGGATTTGAAATTTGGCAATCAATCGTAGGTGGATACACAACACCAATAGTTCCACCGACAAATAACAAAGCAATAAAAATCAATCGGAATAATTCCAAAGCCACAGATGCACTTTTGAATGGCCTTGGAGAATCGATATTCACCTAAGTTGCACATTGTAAATCCGCTAAAGATATTTGGGACAAACTTCAAAATATTTATGAAGGAGATTCAAAAGTCAAAGTAGCAAAGCGTCAAACTTACAGAGGTCAGTTCGAACAACTAAAGATGAAGGAAGATGAGAATATTGCAACTTAATTTTTACGAGTTGATGAAACAATAAATGCAATCATGGGATTGGGAGAAGAAATCAAAGAATCTGTAATTTTTCAAAAGGTACTAAGATCTCTTCCTATGAGATTTGACCCTATGATATTAGCACTAGAAGAAAGAGAAGATATGAACTCAATAAGCATGGACAGATTACATGGAATCTTCACAGCATATGAAATGAGAACTGAATAAGAAAATCCAGATATAAAATAAGAATCCTTCAAAGCATCCAAAAATTCAAAGAAAAAGGGGAAGCAAAAAGAAAAAGAACATAGCAGTAGCAGTGACGTCTCGAAAGATGATGATAAAGTGGCCAACTTTGTCAAAATATTGAACAAGGGAACCAACGTCAGGTATAGAGGTAAGCTTCCTTTGATTTGTTTTAATTGTGATGGTATTGGTCATTTTTCTAACAAATGTCTTCATAAGAAAAAGAGAAATGATGAAGGTTACTCAAATAACAAACAAACATGTAAAGGAAAAAGAACCACAAAGAAAGTTTTCAAGAAAATATTATGCATCAAAGAAGACATCTCATCATCAGATGAAGATGAAGTCAGTGACAGTGAGACATAAAGAGTTGTATTCATGGTAGTAGAAGACTCTGATAAATAAGACTCTGAAGAATAATATGAAGAGGCCGATGAAGAATATGAAGAAGCCGAAGAAGTATATGAAGAGGCAGAAGTTGACTACCGAGAAGAATTGTTGTGTGCCATAGAAGTTATCAGAAGAGAAAATAAGAAAAACAAGAAACTACATGAGGAACTAGACAAGAAAGAAGACACTCAAGAACTAGAACAAATGATCACAATTTTGAAGGTTCAAATATAAGAAGATAAAAGAATTGAAGAAGCACTCAAAAAACAGCTAGAAGAAAAAGACATGATCATTGGAAATTTGGAAGAAGATATTGTCACATTAAGAAAGGATCTTTAAAAGAAAAATATGCAGAACAACTCAAAAATTTTGGATGAAATTATAAATAGTCAAAAACCTCATCATGACAAGTCCAAAACAACATATTAAGAAACATATCCAAAAAGATATGCAGAGATAATCAAACGAGATAGGAAGATCTACAAGGAAGGTTACAGGGACACTCCTCAATTGAGAAGTTTCAGATTTCAGAATCAACAACTGATAGATAGGCCCCAGGAAGAAGAATAATTCATAAGAGCACCTCCTTTCAAAAGATCTTCAACTCCCAGGTATCAAACTATCTTTTTTGGCTTATGTTATGCATGTAATAATTTTGGACATAAAGTTGTGAATTGCATGGCTAACAAAAGGAACATAAACAACTTTGAAAGTGATACACAAAAGGGTTATCCAAGAAGGCTTAGTGAAACACAAAGAATAATTTACAACAAGTTTGAATCTTTGAGCACCGAAGTGGAATGTTACAAATGTAACAACTTTGGAAACATGGCCAAATATTGTAGAATGACAGTCCCTCCTACAGAACCGCAACAGAATAACAACAGTCATAGACATGAACCTCAGAAAAGGACATGGATAAGAAAATAGAATCAATATAGAAATGAAGAATGCACACTCACTCTACAAGCTAAGCAGAAGAAACGTGGTTGGTATGTTGATAGTGGTTGTTCAAAACACATGCCAGGTGATAGAGACAGGTTTCTTACATTAAGAAAGGAAAGAGATGGATCAATATCCTTCAGAAATGATGTTTCAGATAAAATCATTGGAAAAAGCATAGTCAGAATTGGGAACAAGAATACCAAGGAAGAAAATGTTCTACTAGTAGAAGATATGAAACATAATCTTCTAAGTGTGAGTCAAATGTGTGAGCAAGGTCATAAAGTTACTTTCGATTCACAAAAGTGTGAGATAAGAAAAGAAGGTTCAAGAAAATTGATTACAACAACTGTGAGAACTTCAAGCAACATATATTTATTAAGTGAAATTGGAAATGAAAAGTGTTGCCTAGGAAAGGAAGATGAAAGTTGGCTATGGAACAGAAGAATGGGTCACATACATTTTGATAACCTTGTCAAAGTCAGCAAAAAATAAGCAGTTAGAGAAATACCCCAGATCACGAAACCAACCAACACTTTATGCAAGCATTGTCAACAAGGAAAGCAAACAAAGACCAGGTTCAAATCAAAGGAATATTCAACGACAAGACCACTGGAAATTGTGCATACTGAAATAGTTGGACCAACTAAAAAAAAGGGTTTAAAAGGTGAGAAATACTTTATGTTATTAGTTGATGATTATAAAAGAATGACTGTAGTTTGCTTTCTCAAGAATAAGTCAGAAGCTTTTGAAAACTTCAAGGTCTACAAGGAAATGGTTGAAAATGAAATGGATTCAAAAATTAAATGTTTGAGATCTGATAATGGAGGAGAGTTCACTTCAAAGGAATTTATGGACTACTGCAGCAGTCATGGAATAAAAAGGCAATTCTCTATTTCTAGGACACCTCAACAGAATGGAGTTGTTGAAAGAAAGAACATGACAGTACAGGAAATGGCTCGAACAATGATAATGGATTCCAAATTGATAGATATATTTTGGACATAGGCAGTGCATACAACAGTTCACATTCAAAACATAGTAATTCTTAGAAACAACACTGACAAAACTCCCTACGAGATATGGAAAGGAAGACCAACAAATGTGAATCACTTCAGAGTTTTTGGAAGAAAATGTTACATCAAAAGAGAAGATGGCAGAATGGGAAAGTTTGACTCTTGTGTGGACAAAGGAGTACTTGTTGGTTACTCAAGTACAAGGAAAGAACACAACTGTTACAACCTGACATTGAACAAAGTTGTGGAAAGAATCAACATAACAATTGATGAAACAGGTAGACAAGAATTAAAGGAAGAAGAAAATGAATCAATGGAACAACTTTATGAAGAAGAAGCAGAAGATGAAAAAGAATTAGAAGGGGAAGATGAATAGGATCCGACATAAGAAAAAGAGAAAGTTCAACAAGCACTGTGATGTCCCGTTCCCAAGAGTAGGCCAGCAGGGAGTGACTTAGTAGTCTATTGTTGGAAGATTGATTGTTTTCATTGATGTCAACCCTAGTCATGGGTTTTGGACCGGTGTTCTAAGTATCAACATCTATATGTTCCCGTAGACTATAGTTAGGCACAAACAGGGAACAAGATGGAGAAATAAGGAGGAATTGATGGCTAAACGATGAATTAAGACAAAATACTTAGGAAAAGTCACTTAAGCCTAAGTCAACGAAGAATTAGAATGAAAAGGTGTTAAAGGGGGACTTAATTGACTAATTAATCACTTTAGGAGGAAAAGCACCTAGCTTAAGTGAGGTCAATGGTGAATTAGATTGGGAAAGGTATAAAGGGAGAAATTTGACCTAATTCCTCATTAGGCATTGTTATGATTTGATGTTGAGAGTTCCCAGAGGAGGAGGAGAGCCAACCTTACTGTTTTGTGGATTTCTGGAGGAAACCACCACCATTGATCGGTTTCGGTGTTGAGAGACACACCCTATCCCATTGAAGATACCATCCAGGTATTTCACCGTACTTTTCAGGAGTATCCATTGTAGAGTGCACAACTCGGCCAGTGAGGGCGCAAGCTAGTGTGATGGTTCGGAGAGCTGCATGAGACCCGTATCCAGATTGCAGTTTCCTTCCAACCCATTTGACATACAGCCAGGGAACTTCTATTGAGCCACCTATCATCAGATTCTAACGGTGGAATCTTGTATATCGACTCATTCATCCATTTAGGGTACAACTCTTCTGGACAGACAATTGGTGTTGCATGCAGAGTTTCAGAGCAAATCAAGACAAATCCTTCTGACCCATTTCCTTATTTGGTGAGATGATTGTTTTGAGCCATATAGCATCAGATTCTGTTGGTGGAATCCTTTTGGGCACATCCAGTGCTCCAGGAGGTGCGCAAACCCCCCAGGGGTCCAAATCCAGTGCCTTAGAGACCAGATCCAAGATCCGACACTCATCCATTTCAGTCTAGAGGCCAGGGCACTTCTATTGGAGCAGTTTTCGGCGCATTCCAATGGTCCATTCTTCCGGACGAGTTTTCCAGCTGATAGCGGTTACCGTATTTCTCCGGAATCACATATTTTTGCCGATCTATCCGTGCATGCATCATATCTGCTATCATCTTCTGATCACATGTATTTTTATGTTATTTGATTGTATTCCAGTACTGATCCATGAGATCTGACTAACGTTTATATTCTATATTTCCAGTAGGCTATTGTATTTCCATGCTCGAACCGTTATTATACATGATATTGGGAAGTTGATGTTCTCTACTTTTGCATGCATCCTTTATATGTTGTTTAAACCTTAAATATGCAACATGCACATGTAATAACCAACATGCACATGCAATAACCCACATGCACATGCAATAACCCACATGCACATGCAATAACCATTAAGATCTCAAACATACAACTAAAACGCATCCAGAAACCCCCAGTGTATCAGATCTGCAAGACAAAATAGTAGATCAGTAGAAAATATCTCGATCGGTGGGATCAGGGATATTTCAGTGGTATCAGAGCTTTAGTCCTGTCAGCCTATGACTAAAGACAATGAATACAACAGAAGAACCAGATGGCCGTGAGAACGTAGGTGACGAATATGTCACTTACAACAGGCGAAGGGGAAGAAGGGACAGGCCTAAATTTCCTCCCTTCCCTCCCAGTTCAAAGGAAGAGGAAGAGGCGCACAGAGAAGCAGAGAGAAGAGTAGAGCGTGAGGCCAAGTGCGAAGCAGAGAGGAGGCTATGTGATAGATATGAGCGACCAGAGGGCAGTGGTAAGACCCCTCTGGATCCAGACGAAACCTTCATGCAGGTTATCAGTGATATGCTAGCTAGCCAGCGGACCATGTCTCAGTCTTTGGCTCAGGTAGTGGATAGACTGGCTATGGTAGACATTCTAGGCACACAAGGCCCACATGCAGCACATGGGAACTCAGGGGCAGGAAATAGACACTCAGGAACCGTCCTAGAGAGCCATAGAGGGGAGGGCAGCAGCAGCAGGGGTATAACATTGACTTCATCCGAAAAGTTGGTAAACTCACCATACCTTCTTTTGAAAACTTATCCAAATGCACTGCCAGAGCTTGGGTACAGAAACTAGATACCTACTACAAGCTCAACCAGATGACCGAGGCAGAGGCCATCAGTTTCACCACCCTACACTTGGAGGGTGAGGCACACGAGTGGTGGTATCATGGATTGGTGACATTGGGTTACAATCGCATCACCTCCTACAAAGAGTTCACAGAGAGACTCATGGATAGATTTGATAGGAGGGATCCAGAGATCCATTTCAGAGATTTAGCCCAGTTGAGACAAACTGGCACAACAGAGGCATTCATCTTGGAGTTTCAGAGAGTAGTAGTGGCAGTGACAGACATATCTGAGCCCCAATTGGTCATGCTATTCACAGAAGGGCTAACAGAACCCTTGAGAGGATGGGTGAAGGCCTAGCGGCCTCATACCTTGCAGGATGCCATCTGGCGCACTAGATATTTGGCGGATTCGATGCCAAAAACTAAACCTTTCACTAAACCCTTTGTACCGCAGAGAGACAAGGATCAGAAGAATATTCTAAGGGAATGGAAGGGCAAGCCCAAGTTGGATGATGATACACGACGAGAGTTGATGAGGAAGAAGCTTTGCTTCTCCAGACCCTTGGTTCCCCGGGCATAGATGCATGGGGAAGGGATAGATCCACTATATTGAAGTGGAATTAGGCAGTGAGGAGGAGGATGAGGATATTCAGGCACTGACAGACAATGATTCAGAGACTGAGACCACTCATGATCCAGAGCAGCATCCGAAGAAACCTCAGACATCGACAAGGGCACAGCCCCAGGAGGAGGCAAAACCTCGTAGAGAGGTCAAAGGGGGAACCATAACCACCCTTTCCAGAGTACCCAGGTACAACACTCTCAGGCTCAAGGGCCTGGTACAAGGGCAACGCATGACAGTTTTAGTTGATGGTGGGGCCACCCACAACTTCATAGATGCATCCTTAGTAGCTAGGAGGGGGTTACACACAGAGGAGTTTGAGGGATTCCATGTGGCAGTGGTGGATGGATATACAATGACATCCTTGGACATGATCCTTAACTTAGAGGTCAAAATAGGCAACTACACCCTGACAGACACATTCTATGTAGTTGACCTATCAGATACTGATGTCGTGTTAGGGGTACAATGGTTATATTCATTGGGGGAGATTGGGTTCAACTATCAGACGTTGACTATGAGCTTCAAAGATGCCAGTGGATCGAGAGTTTTGCTGAGAGGCTTGTCTACAGGGGCACCTCAAGCAGTATCGGTAAAGAAGATGGAGAAGATCTTTCATCACGGTGATGTGGCTTATGCAGCAGAGTGTTTGATCACCACGCGAAAGGACTCATAGGGTAGGGAGCAGTACCATCCACAGATCAGAGAGCTTCTGGGATGTTATGAGCCAGTATTTGGGCCGATACCACCAGGGAGACCACCAGATAGGGGTTTTGAGCACATGATTGAGTTAGAGGCAGGGGCTACACCAATGATTACAACACCCTATAGACACCCCAAGAAATTTAAGGATGAAATTGAGAAAGCAATCAAATAATTGCTCGCTATGGGGCACATCAGGCCCAGTAGGAGTCCTTTTGCATCTTCATTCGTACTGGTATTGAAGAAGGATGGCACATTACGGATGTGCATTGATTACAGAGCGCTCAACAAGAAAATAATCAAGAATCGTTACCCCATTCCACGCATAGATGAGATGATGGATGAGTTACATGGGGCAGTCTTCTTCACTAAGATTGATCTACGTTCAAGATACCATCAGATCAGCATCAGGGAGCAAGACATTGAGAAGACAACGTTCTGATGCCATTTCAGACACTTTGAGTTCTTGGTCATGCCGTTTGGACTGACCAACGCACCAGCCACTTTCCAGTCTTGCATGAACCATATATTTAGAGGATAGTTGAGGAAGTACCTTCTGGTATTCTTCGACGATATATTGATCTACAGAAAGACATGGGATGAGCATTTGGCACACTTGGGGAAGGTCTTGGATATTATGAAGGCACAGTCTTTATATGCCAAGGAAACCAAATGTGAATTTGGCATGAGGGAACTACTGTACTTAGGGAATATCATCAGTGGGCAGGGAGTACAAGTTCACCAGGAAAAGATCAGGGCCATTGTGGATTGGCCAATGCCCAAGAATCTCACGGAGCTGAGAGGATTCTTTGGGTTATGTAGTTACTACAGGCGGTTCGTCAAGGGTTTTTCACAGTTGGGAGCACCACTCATAGACTTGACAAAGAAGGGTGCTTTTCATTGGACAGAGGAATCACAACAGACATTCAACAAAATGAAGGAGGTTATGAGGACATGCCCTGTTCTAGCCCTTCCAGACTTTTCTCAGTCGTTTTTCTTAGAGTGCGACGCATCAGGGGTGCGGATTGGAGCAGTCTTGATGCAGGGGGGCACCCTATTTTGTTTGAGATAAGGAAGCTCGATGAGTCAGAGAGACTCTATCCTATTTACGACAAGGAGATGCTAGCGATCATGCATGCTTTAACCAAATTCAGGCAGTATCTGGTTGGCAGCAGGTTTGTAGTGAGGACTGATCATAACAGTCTCAAGTATTTCCTTGACCAGAAAGACCTCAATGAGAGGCAGCAGAAGTGGGTCTCAAAGATCCAATCCTTTGACTTTGACATTGAGTATGTCAAGGGAAAAAGGAATATCGTGGTGGATGCCTTGTCCAGGAGGTCAACAGGATGTTCGATGATGGACATTTGTACAGATTGGAAAACTCATTTGTTGGTGGAATACTCCAAAAACAAATTTTCTTGTGAGGTGAAGGACGAAAAAGTGATTGATGATAGATACTGGGTTCTTGATGACATCATTTTCTACAAGAACTGGATCTACTTGGTTCCAGAATCCACCCTGAAGGGGAAGATTCTGAAGGTGTGTCATGATTCACCAACAACAGGGCATCAGGGGTACCTCAAAACATATAGGCAGATCAGGGAGAGATTCTCATGGAAGGGTCTCAAGGATGATGTGTTGAAACACATACGAGAGTGCATGACTTGTCAGCATAAAAATTCCGAGCAGACACACCCCGCAGGGCTACTACAACCTCTACCCATTCCAGAGCAGAAATGGGAGAGCATTTCCATGGATTTCATCACAGGCCTCCCTAGAGTGTAGGGAAAGGAATGTACATTTGTGGTGGTCGACAGACTGAACAAATTTGCACATTTCTTCACCATACCCACAGAATACAAGGCCATACAGGTAGCAGAGTTTTTTTTCAGGGAGGTATTCCGGTTGCATGGGTTACCCAGGTAGATAGTCAGTGATAGGGATGGGCACTTCATCAATGCATTTTGGCAAGAGATTTTCAGATTGACAGGCACAGAGCTAGCCACGAGTACCAGCTACCACCCATAGACAGATGGGCAGACAAAGATCATCAACAAATGGGTGGAAGGGTATCTGAGGAACTATGTGGGGGGGTAGCAACGCACTTGGGTGAGATGGTTACATATGGGTGAGTATTGCTACAACACAACTTACCATATGTCTATCAGGATGTCACCGTTCAGGGCATTGTATGGATATGATGCACCCTCCTTTATAGAGACTGTGTTTGGGGACAGTAGGGTCCTAGGGGCCAAGGATTGGGTGGAGGAGAGTCAAAGGATTCTTCAATCAATAAGGGAGAACTTGCAGTCAGCTTAGAATTAGCATAAGATATATGCAGACCAACATAGAGTTGAGCCCAGTTTTGAGGTAGGGGATTTGTTTTTCCTCCGATTACAACCATATCGACAATACTCCTTGAAGAGGAGCGGAGCAGAGAAGCCGAAGCTAAAGTTCTATGGGCCATACAGAGTCATCAAGAGGATAGGCGAGGTGGCATACGAGCTAGAGCTACCAGAAGGTAGCAAGATTCATAACGTCTTTCACGTCTCTTGCCTTAAAAAGGCTGTGGGACAACATGTTAGCATTTCAGAGGAGTTGCCACCCTTGGATGAGGAGGTTCAGTTGGAACTAGTGCCAGAGGAGGTACTAGAGAAGAGAGAGCGCAGATTGAGGAGCAGGATCATCAGAGAGTGCTTGGTTAGATGGAGCGGTCTTCCAGTGGAATATGCCACATGGGAGGGAGAGCATATCTTACAACACCCATGATTGATGTTGCTTGAGGACAAGCAATCTCGGGAACAGAGGACTGTGATGTCCTATTCCCAAGAGTAGGCCAGTAGGGAGTGACTTAGTAGTTTATATGTTCCTATAGACTATAGTCAGGCACAAATAGGGAACAAGATGGAGAAATAAGGAGGAATTGATGGCTAAATGATGAATTAAGCCAAAATACTTAGGAAAAGTCACTTAAGCCTAAGTCAACAAAGAATTAGAATGAAAAGGTGTTAAAGGGGGACTTAATTGACTAATTAATCACTTTAGGAGGAAAAGCGCCTAGCTTAAGTGAGGTCAATGGTGAATTAGATTGGGAAAGGTATAAAGGGAGGAATTTGACCTAATTCCTCACTAGGCATTGTTATGATTTGATGTTGAGAGTTCCCAGAGGAGGAGGAGAGCCGACCTTACTGTTTTGTGGATTTCTGGAGGAAACCACCACCATTGATCGGTTTCGGTGTTGAGAGACACACCCTAGCCCATCAGAGATACCATCCAGGTATTTCACCGTACTTTTCAGGAGTATCCATTGCAGAGTGCGCAGCTCAGCCAATGAGGGTGCAAGCTAGTGTGAGGGTTTGGAGAGCTGCACGAGACCTGTATCCAGATTGCAGTTTCCTTCCAACCCATTTGAGATCCAGCTAGGGCACTTCTATTGAGCCATCTATCATCATATTCTGATGGTGGAATCTTGTAGATCGACTCATTCATCCATTTAGGGCGCAACTCTTCTGGACAGACATTTGGTGTTGCATGCAGAGTTTCAGAGCAGATCCGGACAAATCCTTCCGACCCATTTCCTTATTTGGAGAGATGATTGTTTTGAGCCATATAGCAGCAGATTCCATTGGTGGAATCATTTTGGGCGCATCCAGTGCTCCAAGAGGTGCGCAAACCCCCCAGGGTTCCAGATCCAGTCCCTTAGAGACCGGATCCGAGATCTGACACTCATCCATTTCAGTCTAGAGGCTAGGGCGCTTCTATTAGAGCAGTTTCCGTTGCATTCCGACGATCCATTCTTCCGGACGAGTTTTCTAGCTGGTAGCGGTTACTGTATTTCTCCAAAATCGCATATTTTTGTCGATCTATCCATGCATGCATCAGATCTGCTATCATCTTCTGATCATGGGTATTTTTATGTTATTTGATTGTATTCCAGTACTGATCCATGAGATATGACTGGTGTTTATATTCTATATTTCCAGTAGGCTATTGTATTTCCATGCTCGAACCATTATTATACATGATATTGGGCAGTTGATGTTCTCTACTTTTGCATGCATCCTTTCTATGTTGTTTAAACCTTAAATATGCAACATGCACATGTAATAACCAACATGCACATGCAATAACCCACATGCACATGCAATAACCATTAATATCTCAAACATACAACTGAAACACATCCATAAACCCCCAGTGTATCAAATCTGCAAGACAAAATAGTAGATCAGTAGCAAATATCTCGATCGGCGGGATTAGGGATATTTCAATCACCTCCAAAGACACCTAGCAGATGAGTACAGAAGAATCATCCTTCAAATCAAATTATCGGAAACAAAGACGCAGGAGTTGAGACTAGAAGAAGAATCTGTTCACCAGAACAAACACACCTAGGACTCTCATTTACGATTGAACCAACATGTTTTGAAGAGGCAAGCAAAGATGAATTTTGGAATAAGGCCATAGATGAAGAATTGGATCAAATAGAGAAAAATGACGCTTGGGAATTGGTTCCAAGGCCAAAGGATAAGAATGTGATTGACACAAAGTGGGTATACATGAATAAATTGAATGATGATGGAAAAGTTACAAGGAACAAAGCTAGATTGGTATGTAAAGGATATGCACAGGTTGAAGGAATAGACTTTGAAGAGACATTTTCCCCAGTTTCCATAATGGAAGCAATCCGATTGCTTTTAGCTTATGCATGCTCCAACAATATTAAAGTGTATTAGATGGATGTAACATCAACTTTTCTGAATGGGGAACTTGAAGAAGAAGTCTACATTGAACAACCAGAAGGATTTCAGTTGTCATAGAACGTAGATTATGTGTGTAAATTAAAGAAGGCCTTGTATGGTCTAAAACAAGCTCCTAGAGCATGGTACTCTAGACTAGATAAATATCTACATCAGATAGGATTCAGAAAAGGAAGTGCAGACAACAACCTCTACATCGAGGTAACTCAAGATAATATTTTATTAATTGAATTTTATGTTGATGATATTATTTTTGGAAGTACAGATGACAGTTAAGCCAAAAATTTGCAAAGGACATGCAGAATGAATTTGAAATGTCATTACTTGGAAAACTATCATTTTTTCTGGATCTTCAAATACGTCAAAGCAATCAAGGAATTTTTATTTCTCAAACCAAGTATATCAAAGAAATGCTAAAGAGGTTCGGAATGGAAGATTGCAAACCAGTTATCACTCCCATTCAAACTAGTTGCAAGTTGAGCAAAGATGATGATTCAAAGTCTACAAATCAAAGGAAATACATGTCAATGATTGGTAGCCTACTATATGTGACAACATCTAGACCAGATGTAATGCAGGAAATTGGACAGGTGGCATGATTTCAAGCAGCACCAAAGGAATCACATCTATTAGCAGTGAAGAGGATTTTTCCAAGAGGAATCCAAAAGGAAAGGATATATCACTTATTTCCTACACAGATGCAGATTGGGCAGGTTGCATTGATGAATGACGAGGCACTAGTGGAGCAATAGTCTACTTGGATGAGTTTTTAGTGTCATGGCTAAGCAAGAAAAAATCATAAGTATCTTTATCTACAACCGAGCCAGAGTATATTTCAGCAACAACATGTTGTACACATGTCCTATGGATAAAAAAAAATCTGACAGATATACAGGTTGTGTATGATGAGCCCATTCCAATCTATTGTGATAATACAAGTGCCATCAATATCTCAAAGAACCCAATGATGCACTCCAAGATGAAGCACATTCCAATCAAGTATCACTTTCTACGGGAACGGGTTGCAGAAAAGTGTTGATATTATGGTAGTTGTGGGAGGTATTTACCTCCACGTGTAAACCTAATGAGAACAGAATACACTGGAAAGAAAGAAGAAATTCTAATGAGTTGGATAATAACCCTCGAAGAAATGTCGGCTCAAGAGGATAATTTATATTAGGTTATTAGCCTTCAAGAGAAGAAGTCGGCCAGAAGAATTAATATATACTGAACAAACAAATACCCAGAACGAGAAGATGACCCAAGCAGTTAGCCAGAATTAGTATAAATAAAGGAGGCCAGTTCTCATTCTGTCAGGTAGTCTCATAATTACAGAGCAACAACTTGTGCGCACTGCAGTGCCCAGTCTTGTGTGCAAGTTTGAGGAGAGATGCCATTGCAGCTGTTGCAGCTAGCATATCACGTTTAGCTTGGACTATATCTTGGTTAGGGTTTGGACTATTTGATCAGCTCTTGTTGATTCACTATCCTTGGGGAAAGGTGTGCTACCCTTTGTTTGGCTATCTAGCCTAGGTTTCACTTCCAGAATGATTCTTTGTCAAGGTTAAGGTGCTCGGAGGGTGTCTTTGGCCTATGGCTGGGTGAAAATAGTATTGTCAATGGTAAAACAAACACATCCATTATATTCTAATAGGTTATGGGCCCACACCTCCTTTATTCAGTCTAATAGTTGGAAGGAAACAAAGTCGTAAGGATATTAAGCTCATTGAAGAACTGTCGTTAGGGTTTCTAGTAGGAGAAGTCACCATAGCACTATCGCTAGGGTTACTAGCAGGTGCAGTTGCAGAAACCCTAATCCTCTTGTTAAGGCACCTTAAATGAATGGATTGACCTAATCTCTAGATAGATCATTGCACCCTGGCCTAGTGCATCTCCCGGTACTCTCAGAAAGCCAAGACATGAAGTTTGAGCTTTATGTCAAATCTAGGGTTGACCAAGTCAAAGAAGCCATGACTTACTCTATGAAGTCAGAGAACAAGTTAGATGGAGCTTCTAATTTCAGAGCGTGGAAGACAAGGATTGATCTCATCCTCGCCAAGAATAAAGTGTTGGATATCGTGAAAGGAAAGATCGTGAAACAAGAGTTTGAAGAAGGGAAAGAGAAGGAACCGCATAACGTTGCAGCTATGGAGAAGTTCAAAGACAGTGACATCAATGCCATGAGTATCATAGTGGATTCTATAAAAGACCACTTGATACCCTACATCTCCCATGACTCATCGAAGAAGATGTACGATACCCTAACAAACCTCTTCTCAGTCAGAAACATTAGACAAGTAATGAGTCTAAAGAATGAGCTCTGTGACATGAAGATGAATGATGATGACAACATAACATCATACTTTGTGTGAATCTCTCAGTTAAGAGATCAACTACAAGATATTGAAGAGATCATTTCAGAGAAGGAATTGGTAAACATAGTACTCAATGGTCTTCCCAAGACATGGGATGCATTTGCTGCAAGCATGAACACAAGGAAGGAGTATCCTACATTTGAAGAACTTTGGACTTGTTGTGCTTAAGAAGAATCCAGGATCTGTGCAAAAGAGAAACCCCAAAGGAAGTATGATGATAAATCCTTTACAACAAGATTCAAGAATTTTAGGAACAAAACGAATTTTGGTTCAAGGAGGAAGCCAAATAAAGAGAAAGACATTTCAGAAGTACAATGCTTCAACTATCGAAAGTATGGTCACTACAAGAATCATTATCATGAGCTAAAGAAAAGGAAGGAGAAACACGAAGCATCAGTTGCCGAAGAAAAGGAACCCACAAAGAAGACTAAGAAGGATGAAAGAGACTTCTTCTTCTGAAGGTAACAATACTCTTCTTAGTTCTTGTACATATCTTGTTTGCATAAGTCTCTGTACATATCTTGTAAAAGATAATATGTTCCAAGAAGAACTATATCTGTGGAAGAACAACAAGATAAGGATTGCTATCACTATACAAGAAAGGATTAAATATATCAAACAAATCTTGTGGAAGATATTACAAGATAATCCGAAATCAAAATCAATCTTGAAGAAACTTAGAAGAAAGAAGTCAACAATCAAGAGAAAATTGGAGAAAGACTTATGACGCTTTGCAGAAGACAATAAGGAAGTAGATGGAAACATGGAATATCCTAGATGGAGGGAGCCAATTATATATCACCATAAATAAGAGCATGTATTCATACATGAAGCAAGGATTAGGAGGGAACTAATCCTATGATCCATTGAATATGATGAAGTATATAACCATGGTAGCAAACATGAAAAGCAGTGCGTGTTCAGTTCAACCTTAGAAGAAGTCTTCTTCGAAGAGAAGCCTTAAAGTATCCCTGGTTGTCCATTCACATATGTGATCCTATGATGAAAGGAAAAAGTGGAATCTTTAGGGCATGAAATCTATAAGAAACTCCATGGACCCAAGAGCTAAAGAAAAACATGAAGATTCCAAGAAAGAAAGAGAAGCCAGAAAAACCAGTCATTGTATCGAGAATCACAAGATTACCAGCCTGATATGAACTCACTAAAATAAATCAAGCAGAGGAACTGAAAGTCGTGATGAAGAATAGTGTATGGAAGACTTATGAATGAAAGCATTGGGAGATATAGAACTAGAGTTTCTCCCAGATGGAGGGAGAAGACTATGATGATTATTTGTTCCAGTAAACCAGACATATCTCTACTTGAGTCATTATATCATCCGCAACATCCATGAGTTGGAATTCTACATCAGATAAATGCAAAGACTATTCTCCAGAGCAATTGAACAAAGAGTGTATGAAGAGAAACCTCAAGACTTTGATGCATACCAGAAAGAGACCCTTGTATGCAGATGGAAAAAGATAACTTGGTGGAGAACCTCTAGTGCACAACAAAAGTGTGTTGAAGATTTTCTATAATAAAGATATTGTATCAAGATGATTACTCAGTAGATCAGATCTCATGATGACAGAAGAAGTGCCACATGGATATGTTCCAGTGTTCCAAACAATGATATACTTTATTGATCAGAGCTACATGAAGCCTTCACAGAAAAACCAGTGTTCCATACCGAAGTACATTTGAAATCAAGCATCACATTATCCGTGATGAAGTCCAGAAAGGAGAAAGTGGTTCTCCAATACATATCTCCACAGATGAGCAAATAAGCATACATTTTGATAAAGCTTCTATCCAAGATGAAAGAGTTTGTGTACTCAAGCTGGAGCTCATGGAGATGAATTCCTTATTGAAAAAGGAAGAGATGACTCCCAGGTTGGGAGGAGCACTGATATGTATTGATTTATGGACAGTCATTTTTCAGTTTGAAAAATAGTCTAGGATGAGCAATTTCCTTTCCAGTTCAGAAAGTGGATTGAGATTTCTGACAGACAGACATTTTCCAGTTCAAAAAATGGTCCAGATTGCTGATGTACCATAGACAACGACTTCCTATTGTGGTTAACATGGGGAGTGGTCTAGGGAAATCTCTCTTCTTGAGGGTTACTCAAGAAGACTGGCCCACCTCGTCGGACAACAATTTATCATTGTGGTTAACATGAGGAATGGTTCATTTTGGAGGTTGGTACGAGACAGTCTTTTCCTCTTGTGGTTAACAGGGGAAATGGTCCAAACAATCATTCCTTAGGGTGTATTCATTCTCTCCAGGTTGCACTTTGTTTAGTGTCAGAGGAATGGCCCAGGGTGGGGAATGGTCCAGGCTCAAAAATCAGGAATAGGCATTCCTTAGGGAAAATTCATTCTCTCCAGGTTACACCTTGTTTAGTGTGGGAGGAATGGCCCAGGGTGGGGAATGGTCCAGGCTCAGAAATTAGGACAGTTATTCTTCCTTGCTTGAGAAGAATAGTCCAGATAGATCATCATTGATGTCTTACCTTTTGAGGGCAGATGCTCTTCCGAGATCTCACAGATGTGAGTGGAAGAATGGCCCATATGATTCAGTTTATATCATAACATTTTTTCTGTGTAGGTTGATATCAGATGATTGTTATGAAGATTGTATGACAGCAGATATATACTACTGTGGTGGATGTGTTCCACTGTTTGATCAAGTACTTGTGTGTTACTTGTTGTGGTAGTGTACCACTAGATTGTAGTTATGTACTATGATGGATAGACACAATTGTGTTCTATTTTATTTTGATTGCCTTGAAGACTATCAACAATATTGGAAATGATTATCAGCTAGATGGATGATCAAAGAACAGATATTTCCCAGATGGAAAATGGTTCAAAACATTTACTCTTCTAGGACATACGTCCATATTAGAAGAATGGATCTTGTATCACTCTGTGGTGTGAGTGATTTATCCAGCATCATGTCTAATTACTCAGGTGGAGTATGGTTTCGAGAGATGATACGACTAATGATACTGATGGTGATGATGGTGCTCATGATCTAATCATGAGATAGTCTACGTTGATGCTACCGGGTGAATGGTATGTTTGTGCTCAAGACCATTACCTATAATACCTCCCTAGCTAGGAGGGAGTGTTGATATTATGGTAGCTGCGGGAGGTATTTACCTCCATGTGTAAACCTGATGAGAATAGAATACTCCGAAAAGAAAGAAGAAACCCTAATGAGTTGGCTAATAACCCTAGAAGAAATGTCGGCTCAAGAGGATAATTTATATTAGGTTATTAGCCTCCAAGAGAAGAAGTCGTCCAGAAGAATTAATATATACTGAACAGACAAATACCCAGAATGAGAAGTTGGCCCAGGCAGTTAGTCAGAATTAGTATAAATACAGGAGGCCAGTTCTCATTCTGGCAGGCAGTCTTAGAATTACAGAGAAACAACTTGTGTGCACTGCAGTGCCCAGTCTTGTGTGCATGTTTGAGGAGAGCTTCCATTGCAGCTGTTGCAACTAGAAGATCACATTTGTCTTAGACTATCTCTTGGTTAGGGTTTGGAATATCTGATCAGCTCTTGTTGATGCGCTATCCTTGGGGAAAGGTGTGTTACCCTTTCTTTGGCTATCTATCCTAGGGTTTTCTTTCATAATGATTCTCTGTCAAGGTTAAGGTGCTCGGAGGGTGGCTTCGGCCTATGGTTGGGTGGAAATAGTATTGTCAATGGTAAAACAAGCACATCCATTATATTCTAACACAAATAACATCAAAGTTGAATATGTGGACACAAAAGAACAAGTGACAGACATCTTTACAAAACCGCTTCCAAGGGAATCCTTTGAGTATTTTGAATGCTTATCTTATATGTCTTAAATGTACACGAGGAAGCACCATACAAAGGACAGTTCAATTAGCGGGAGCAACCCCAGATGGAAATATACCTTTGCCATTGATGACAAAGGGGGAGAGATTTATCAGATGCAGAGGACAAAGGCATGATTCCAGGGTGAGAAATGGTCATAGAGATGCAGAGGACAGAGGGTCCAGGGGGAGAATGAGTGATATTACTTCAGTATTGCATGAAATGATTTCAGTATTGTATCAGAGTGTTTCCATCAATGCCAAAGGGGGATATTGTTGATTAAGGTTGGTTGTCATTGATGTCAACCCTTGAAGAAAGTCTAGTAGCAATTTCTAGTAGCAAAAAGGTTTGGGTAATGTACCCAAGTTTGTTTGATGTCAAGATGACTCCTTATTGCCTTGTCATGGTTGATAGGAAGTACAAATGGATGAACTCCAAAGTGGTACCCTTATGGTGAAAGCCCTCACAGGAAGACGCTTTGCAGATTGAGTTATCCTAGAAGTATGGTTAGAGAACCCATGCTTAATTGTGGAATAATGAGATGAAGGAAAATGAATTTGTTAGTGAAACTATCCTAGATGGATAGTGCTTGTCATGCCATTTTCAGTGGTATGTGGAAAGTCACATAACTCCTCGCGGTTAGAGAGTTATGGTCATGTGAAGTTGGAGGACGCTCATGAGTCATCTAGAAGCCCCCAAAATTCAAAGTGTTTGCAAAAGAAATTATTTAAATAATAAAGTTAATAGAGAAGTCCCTAAAATAAGGAAAGTGGGATGTTGCATGAAAGTATAAATAAGAGGCAAGGCTCTCTCATTTGATCACACTTTAACACATTGAATATATTTTGTTATGTAAGGCTTATTTCAAGTACTCATTGATACATCTGAAGTTGCGAAATTCTGAGGTAGTACGAAGGGTTGACGGTGAAAGTTTTGAAATTACAAAAAATACCAAAAAAACCCTAGTTTCTGAGGCATACATGGGCCGAAAGTGTATTAGGGTGCACACATACTAAGGTGTATACGGGTTGACAATGTATTAGGGTGCATACGTACGTGGGTTGGCAGTGTATTAGGGTGTGTACATGTTGGCAAAGCCATGGAAACTTGAAGAGATGAAGATGCAGAGGTTCTAGATTCTGAGATCAAGCTCCCAGGAAGGTCTACAGTGCTCAGATACATCAGATCTATCCATTGGTTCAAAAGGCATGTCTTATTTCTATGAATAGTTGGATTTGATGTATGCATGATAAATGGTTATGGAGATTTAATAATTCTCCCTAAAGAGACTAGTGGTTGCATGGGAACTTCTATATAAGTCATAACTACGAAAATACAATGCTGGTATAATTTATCATTGATACATCTTGTTAGAGTTATGGCACATCTTGTATTTCTTGTCATATAGCTATGGGTTTTTATGGTACATGGTTGAGAGATTCTATTTGTGAAGTGGTTGATGTATTGAGAGGATGAATACCAGAGAGGGTTTGATGTCTGGATCATGTGAGGGATAATATACTTGCTATTATTACACACATTTATATGGCACATGACTATAGAGATATATATAAAGATTTTGGGTAAAGAGGATGCAAGCACAGGGTACAAATACAGTCTGGATACAGTGACAGGTTACAGATATATGTGAAAGAAGTTACAGAGGGTCATAATTTTTCAAGAGAAAGGAAAACCTAGTTTTCAAAAGGCATGTGCAGGTTGCATAATAGTTTGGTCGCGTACATGCATAGGTTGCATAACAGTGAGGGTGCGTACATACGTGTGTTGCAGCAATACAAGTCGCGTACCTGTAGTAGTTTTGTTGAAACATGTTTAGTTCAGGTACATATTGATTACAGGGCAATTGTACAGGTTGGTTGGAGGTCAGTGGTACATATTGATACCGTTGTATAGTGGTATATCTCACAGTGATAGTGTGACAGTGGTTCCATCATTCTACTTCTAGTTCAAGGTGGTTGGATAGGGAAAGGAAAAGTGGTTGTAGCCACCCTCTGATTGTAGCCGAAGAACATAGGGGGTTGTATCCTCCTTCTGGTTGTAGCCAGAGAATTGGGGAGTTAGAGCTTCCCTCAAGTAGTAGCCTGAAAAACTAGGGGGTTGAAGCCTCCTTCCAGTTGTAGCTGGAAAAAAAAGGAAGTTGGTTCTTCCAATGAATGTAATTCTTCAAGACATATAAGAAAAAACATTATGTGGTTTTCTCCCTCTTTGGGTTTCCATGTAAAAACATTGGTGGACTGTGTATGTGTGTGATTGCTCATTTGTTCATTGTGTATTTAATCTGTAACTATTGAATGATAATGCTACAATGATATAACACTTTCATTTTTGGTGAAAAAGGATTATATTACTCTATTACTGATTCATCCCCCCTCTCAGTAATCCAACATAATAAACAGATCAAGAGGTCATACCTTCACCATTGCAGAGCCTATTTTCCTTAGTGAGGATATAGACAAGTGATAAAAGATTAAATCTCAATAACGTTTAAACATTCCCAAATTCCCTCCAATTCTGGTTGTAATTAATGAAGAAGTGTGTTACAATATAGACCTAGTCAGAGGAGTATGCGGTCATATGAATATAGTCACAAGCAGTTAGAAGTTATGACTATTAACTATATCACCGGAAGAGAGGGTTTGATGAAAGGACGAGATCGCCGAAAGGTTGTCGTCATCGACAATTTGTGGTTGTAAGATATGTTGACAATGATCGTGGATGATCCTCCAATGACGAAAACTCTTAAACACATCATTAAATATTAATGAGAGTACTTAATGGTTAGTAATAAAATTTTAATTCTCACTAATACAATCACTCGATACAAATCCTCTTATTAATTATAGTGATACGACGTTAAGTAACCGTGTGGGTAAGGTAGAGGATAAGCATGAGATCAACGGTCATGAAATAGTTCAACGATTACTAGATTGATCTCAATCAGAGGATGGACTAAGATTGGTCGTCGATGACCTGAAGGAACAACATTGTCGTCAAGGATGTGAAGGGAAATAGCAAATGTGTGCTAAGAGTTTTACTGACGATGAAAAGGCTTCACCGAAAAGGATCATCCAGTAAGAGAATGCCATGTGTGGGTGCAAGGGAAGTCTCATGAAATGACTATGAGATGAAACCCACAAGAGTAATCATGTTGAGGTGGATATGGGATCCAATCCCATCGAGCCTCTTGGATTATAACATGGGTTTGCGAAGAGGGATGCGTCATTGTTGGTGATGCGAGATAAACATTATTAAGACAACTTGTATCGTTGTTTCTCCTCGACAACAACATTATGATTTGTCGTCATCGATATTTTGAAGTGAGGGAAATCCATTTCAAGAAAAAGGTGTGACAACGACAAGACAAAGAACATGGTCGTGTGAATAAAATGGGGTTGGGTAGAGCTCGAATGACAATGTACAAAGGGTCCAGGATGATGAAATTGAAAGATAGTGAATAGTTTACTTGTTTTGGTTTAGATGGCCATATGCTAGAGACTGAGTTTGTAGGTGAATAAATTACTAGGTGAGTAAAGAGTAGTGCCTTGTAAAATTTTTGGTAGTATGGGCCTCCACCTAAACTAATAGTTTTGGTGGGGATGTTGTTTTCTCACAAAAAATGGCGACTTGCACGGGAGAACCAATTATTTCTCTCTCAAAATAACCACTAGATAATGTTTTTCAGGTCGAAGGATTTATCACCAAAGTTACAGGCTAAATAATTTTGTGGACCCCACAAAAATGATCTATAGAAAATATGAGCATATTGTTATTGTATCTAGAAATCTTCATGATAATTCAAGGGTGCACATTAAAGATGGGAAAATTTAATTTATTTAGAGAATCTGGGAGGAGGAGAACACTACGGGAGATGGTATTTCACTATTTTAAGACCATATTGTATTCCTCATCTCCTTTTTCCCGAAATTGATTCGTTGTCAGTGAGCATCCATAGAACCGACGAAGTTTCCTTGGTATCATTCAAACATAGCTCCACTGCCAATGAGCATCCATATTCCCAATGTGTTTACTTATACTTCCAACACTAACAATATTTCTTTCAACTTCCTTTTTGTTTCAGTATGTGTCCACCCTTTTAGATTTTGGTTAAAGATATGAATTTGCATGTAGGGTGTGAAGGAAGTGGGGTGATACAAGAGTCACTTTGATAATCAGGTCTCAGTCAATATTTAACTTCATGGGTTCTTTTCCAATAGATTTTCCTTAAGGTTAGGAATTTATGGGACAAGGAGGCTTCACAAGAATTATCCTAAAGACGCAAGAACTGTTACTGTATCTTGTTGGTTGAAAAACGATTTGTATATGAGAATAGTCACATGGACAACCAATTTCCTCTGGACTCTAGTGACTTACCCACATGTTATGTACAATTGGTGATGTTTTGAAACAAAGACTGATGAGTTCTTCCCTTAAACTATAACCATAAGTCATATTAAACTTTTAAAACCAAATACAATAAATTTCTTCATTACAATGGGTATCTGACCCAGTGACCAACCATTCAACTGTAAGGTGCTTGCTAGGCCTGAAAAAAAGTTTTAGTAATTCAGATGCAAAACAGGTTAGCAAGAGATGGATTGTGGTAGAAAAAATAAGTGCTCAAATAAAAGAAAAAAAAAACAAAGTTTTATACGAGAGAAAGCCAAAAAGGGATCCTATTATGTACAAGACTACACCACGAAGGCTAATCAGGAGAAGTATCGTTTGAGGATTTGATCATTGACAGGGAGCTCCTCCTCATCTCCATCCAATGTTCTGAGTTTAAATGTCTCGGGACCAAATTTCTAGTGAATTATATATGGGCCCAGCCACAACTTTTGGAACTTCGTATGTCTACCTTTAAGCTCGTTCGCTTTGTCCCATTTGAGAACACGATATCCCTCTTGAAAATATTTATTTCCCATGGATGATTTATCAAACCACTTTGTAATTACTTCTTGATGTCATGTTAAGTTCATTTTGGCCTTTTACCTCTCTTCTTCTAGTTTCATCAACATTTTCAACCTATCTTGCATTATAGGGCATGCTTCATCTTGGACAAATTGAGCAAGTTGTAGGGAGGGAAGGAAGGTATGGGTAGGGGAAGTTACTTCTTTTCCATAGACTAGAAAGAAGGGAAAATTACCAATAGAGGAATTGGGAGTTACTTTGTCATCCCAAAGGGCGTTCTGGAGGGCTAGATGCCAATTCCTTGTATGATCGTTGACAATTTTATTTAGGATTTTGATCAGGTTTTTATTTGTTGACTTAGCAAACCCATTCCCCTGTGGATAGTAGTTTATTGAATATTCTACTTTAATGTTTCATTCAAGAGCATATTCAGTTAATTTTAGAGAAGACAAATACTTGGCATTATCAAAAACTAAGGACTCAGGGACTCCAAATATAGTGATAATATAATATTCAAGGAACGATGTCACCTGGTTGTCACAGATTGTCTTCATGGGAACTACTTTCGTCCATCTAGTGAAATAATTTGTGGTTGTAAAAATATATTTGTGCACCTTAGAGGAGTTGGGGTTAATTTCCCCAATAATGTCCAGACCCCAATGTTGGAAAGGGTGTTCTATAATCACAGGTTGCAAGGGGAAGGAAGCTTTCCTTTCTCTCCCATCTTACTTTTGACATTCTAGGCATCTCCTTGCATATGCGTGAGAATATTTGAACAAAGTAGGAAAATAACAGCATGCCCTAAGGATATTGTGAGAAGTAATGACACCTCTAAAATTCCCACCAGTCGAGCCATCATGAAGTTCATATAGAACCTTTTATGCATCTCTCTTCTCAAAACATATTACAAAAACACCATCATAATTCTTCATGCACAACATTCCTTGAATGATCTGATACTCAGTTGATTTGAGTCTAAGAGATACTTTCTTTTTAGGTTCTAGATAATGTGGGGCTGACCCATGGGTTGAGTAATATTTCATTTCATAATACCATTGCTCTAATTTAACCGAGATGTAGGAAACTTCTCTTTCAAGCAACTCTTGGTCTTGATAAATGACATCTTCATGTACTTCATCGCTTGTTGATTCAACCGCTAGTTTACATAACCCCTTCCCTTTGACAATTTTGGCAAGTTTGATCTCCAGTTCGTATTCTTACATGGTTTTTATCCAGATAGCTCCTTTCTCCCCCAGATTATTATGTACCAAGAGTTTTCTAACAACGGGATAAGGGACAATGACCTTGGTATTTTATTTTATCAAGTAGGGTCTAAAGTGTTTTACAACTTTGAATACAATGTAGGCATGCTTATCCACCTCTAGGTCATTCAATTCTTCTCCTTGTAACCCCAATCTCATAAAAGCCACGAGAAATTTCTCTCCTTCCTAATTATTTTGTGTTAGAACAACTGCGAATGCAATGTCTGATGTGAAAGTATAGATAATAAAATCTTGACTGAAATCTGGGCTTAAAATTGTAGGATCTTGCGTTATTTCTTCTTTAATTTTATCAAAAGTATCTTTTTGTTTAGATCCCCATTTGAATTCTGCATTTTTCCTTATCATGTCTTGCGGGGATTTTACTATTTCTGCAAAACTAGGGACAAATCTTCTCACAAAATAAGGATTGCATAGTCTTTTTTTCATGGGGAGGAGGGATATTGGAAATAGTTTCTATCCTTTCAGGTTCAATCTTCATACCATGTTTTGAAACTATGAATCCCAATAGCATGCCCTCATCAAATGAAAACACACATTTTTTGGGATTGAGGGAGATACCATACCTCTTACACCTATTGAATACTCTCCTAAAATGGGTTATATGGTATTTTTTATCCCTGGAGAAGATAATAACATCATCTAGATACACCACAACACACTCTCCAAGCAAGCCTCTGAAGATGATATCCATTGCTCTTTGGAAAGTTTCTCCAGCATTGATCAGACTGAATGACATCTTCCTATAAGAATATGTTCCCCATTTAGTCTAAAAATTAATCTTCAGTTGATCATCATGGGAAACTAGGACTTGGTTATAGCTGGAAAATCCATCTAAAAAGGAGAGCATCTCAGAGTTGGATACACATTGTAAGATTTTCTCCATAGGGGTCACTAGGTAGTTGTCTTTGTCTAAGGCTCCATTCAATTTCCTAAAGTCAATACATAGCCTTATATCTCCATTTTTTTTCCTCACTGGTACCAGGTTAGAGATCCATTGAGTATGTCTAAATGGGAATATAATCTTAGCAGCTAGCAACTTGTTTAGCTTTGTTTTGACTTGAGGCTCAAGACTAAGATGCATCTTCCTCAACTTTTGTTGAATTTTTTTTTTTTCTGAGGATTAATTGAAATGACATGTTGTATTATCTTTGTTTCATAGTTCTTGAGTTCTTCATATGTCCAGGAAAAGATGTCTTCGTATTATTTGAATAATTTGATGTAAGAATGTTTTTCTTCAGGAGAGAAGTTCCTTCCCAAATTTATCTTTTGAGGCATGGTGCTAGTTCCAATATTTATCACTTCAAACTGCATTGATGCGCTATTGATTTTGCAGTTTGTAGCCTTCTTGAACTTATCCTGGAGATAGTAAAGTTTTTCCAGTCTTGCTACATTCTTAGGGATATTGATGGTTGAACCAGAATGACTATTTTGTTGATATTGATCGATGACATTCAATTTCACCATTATATCATGTCGACCCTCATATATAACAGATTCTTTGAATGCATATTTAAGGTGAAAGAAGTTTATAATCTATTTATTGTCATCAAAGACTCTCTAGCTAGTTATTTTATCAGGGATTGAGGGTCTGTACAAAAGTTCAACAGAGAAAACATCATGCATCAATTGATCTGAAGGTATTAATCTAGATGCAACATTCACTAGTAAGTCGGCATTATAATTCAATGAGTGAGGAACATAACTAATATTAAATGCATCAAAAGACTTGATTAGTTCCCATACCTCTAACTGATAATGTTTGATATGAATTGAAAGACAATGGATGGTGTTCCTTACCTGTCTTATGAAAATTTCATAATCATCAAATACCTTGATTTTATTTTCTTTCAAGTCTACTGCATTTTTCAATCGTTGTAATAAAGCCTCATATTCGACAGTATTTTTGGTGCATTGGAATTCTAGCCTGCATGCAATTAATGTTTTATTTCCTTTTGGATCTTTGAGTATGGAACCAACACTTGAACCTTCTAAATATCTAGATCCATCAAAGAATAGCATCCACATATCAATATCTCCCTTTTTGTGTTCACTAGCTAAGTCTAAGTTAACAAGCATCTCTAATCTATCTTCAGGAATTGTGTTAGCATTTACACTAGAAGTAATGTTAGTCTGATCTACTATATTATAGTTGGGCTCGACAATCTAAGTGCAATGAAGGATTTCAAATTGTGTATTATATTCCACAAAAGAACTAGATGTTTCAGATGTGTAATTCCCAAAAAATGTGTCATATGAATAATTTCCCAAAATTTATTTGTTAAACACCATAGGTTCATTTGGGTCGTTTAAATCAGTCACTACATGCTTCATGTATCTCTCTCTATCAATTCTAATTTGATTAATTTTTCCATTGAAAGGGACCCATAAATGTGACTAATCAGTAGAAAAATATCCATTCAGCATAGCATACCAATATCTACTTAGAGGCATGCCATAATTATCAAGTATATCTACAACAATAATTTCAATAGTTTGATGAATTTTAGGATTAGCAAACATCCTGATCAAAAAATTATTTAGTTCCCCAACCACGTTGACCCTGGTTCTATCTAACTGTATAATTTGAATATCGGGTGCCTCATATTTGACATTAAGATTTTCACACACTATAAGACACATAACATTATAAGAGGCTCTTGATTCTACCATGAAGTTATGAACATTCCTATTAAAACTTTCAAAAGTAATGAGGAAAGGTAGGGTAGTGGATCTTGACCTCTATCCAGTTAAGGATGTTGATTAAGGTTGGTTGTCATTGATGTCAACCCTTGAAGAAAGCCCCGTAGCACAAAGGTTTGGGTAATGGACCCAAGATTTTTTGATGTAAATATGACTCATTATTGTTTTTTCATGGTTGATAAGAAGTAAATGTGGATGAACTCCAAAGTGGTCCCCTTATGGTGAAAGCCTTCATGGGAAGACGCTTTGTGGAGTAAGAGAACCCATGCTTAAATGTGTAATAATGATATGAAGGACAATTAATTTGTAAGGGAAACTATCCTATATGGATATTTCTTTTCATTACATTTCCGGTGGTATGTAGAACGTCACATAACTCCTCACGGTTAGAGAGTTATGACCATGTGAAGTTGGAGAACCCAGGTTTGGGTAATGGACCCAAGTTTGTTTGATGGATAAAAGTATGATTTTTTATATATTTGAAGGTAATACTATTCTATATGGATAGTACATATTATTCCATTTTTGTTGGTATGTGGAATGTCACATAACTCCTCACGGTTTGAGAGTTATCGCCTTAAGAAGTTGGAGGACCCTCATATGTCATCTAGAAGCCCCAAAAGGTCAAAGTAGTCAAAGTGATTTAAGAGATTTTAAAAGGTAAATAATAAAGTGAAGTGATGAGTGTATTATAATTCAAACTGAATACAAAATAAATTATTTCAATAATAAATTTAATGGAGAAATTAGAAGTGGGTTAACCCTAAAATAAGGAAAGTGGGTCAAGTGACCTAGAAGATGTTTTTAAGGAAGCTACTTGGAGAGTATAAATAAGAGGCAAGGCTCTCTCATTTTAATCACACTTGAGCATATTGAATATCTATAGGTTTCTAAGGTAACCAAGGATATCTAAGCTGAATTTCTGACGGAAGGTGAAGAAAAGAAGGCCAAAATGCAAGGAAGGATAAATTCTTTTGATGGTGCTTTCTAAGGTATGTTATTTACAGGTCATCTCACCATTTTCGCTATAACTTTTTTTCTATAATGATTCAGACCATGAAATTTATATTCCATTGAGAAAACATACCCAAGTATCTGTGGTAAAAAATTCATCTTGTGGGTCATTGTATTTTGGTAGTTACACTCCTTGGAAAATAGAGTTTGTGGTTAGTCCCGAAACTAGTAAAAAACAAGTGTTTCGGGTAAAAACGTCATAACTTCTTCATAACATATCCAAATTCAGTGAGACAAAATGTGTTGGTTAGGGTACAGTCTTTAGTATTTTTTGTAACAGTTTCAGATCAATTCAATGAATATTTTTGGCGGGACACTCTCTACAAGGTTTCTCTCTAGAATAAGCCAGAATTCAGAAAGGTATGCCATTTTTGCTATAAATCATTTTCTGAGAGGTTCCAAGTAATGACACCTGGAGGAATTTCACAAAACACACTGAAGAACATTGTGTATCAGTTTCAGATCTTTATACATTACAGGTTCAAAGTTATGATTACTTCAAGTTAGGGTTGTTGAATAATCCAAAACTAGGCATGTGAGACTAAAGAAGAGTTTGATGAAAATGCTAGTCTCTTGTTGTTAAAGTTAAGGAAGGTTTGTAGGAATATGATCATATACACCAGTTCTATTACAGAGCTACAAATCAGATTTGGATAATGAAATTGATGAGGGCTTTTGGTTGAGGTACATGTTGAGTACATGGTTGAGACAAGTAGTTGATGAGTTGGCACATACATGAGGTGTATAGTTGATGATGTTGGTACATA
>ML786819.1:48188-74990 GCA_009831015.1 Picea engelmannii | reverse complement strand
TACATAGGAAAATGCAACTTCTTTTCTCAGGAAAAGTTCTTCTCCCTTCTCTCTTTAGGAACTTAGGCCACTGACCCCTTTGAAGGCAACAGATAGGTTTACATCATTAACGATCATAGGGATGACGAAAATAATGTGTAACAAGAAGGTATGCTTCATATAGTTCAGTTGGGAGCAACACGGAGCCGACATTTAGAC
Organism: Picea engelmannii; assembly: GCA_009831015.1. Taxonomy (NCBI): domain Eukaryota; kingdom Viridiplantae; phylum Streptophyta; class Pinopsida; order Pinales; family Pinaceae; genus Picea; species Picea engelmannii. Next base: position 74,792 of record ML786819.1, on the reverse strand, counting down.
CAAAGACGCAGGTATGCAAATGCGGTTAACAAAACACACAATGGTAACGTCCTTTGATGTAAGTTTAACGAGCCCAGAGAAGGCAAGCTCGGTGGTTTTTCATATTTAGAGAGTCTGAAAAAATGTAAAAAGGAGACCATTGGGGTACCGTTTTCAAAGGTAGTCTAGTCGGTTCAAAAAAGGGGTAAACTCACACCGACAAGACGTCTATTCAAAAACCATTTTAACGAGTGTGATAAAGACAAGATCACTCGACCATTTTTTCATTTTTAAGGAGTCTGAAAAAAACTTAACTATGGACTCCGTCAGGAATGTTCTTCTGGACCAGTTTAACGAGTGTGAGAGAATAAGGTCACTCGACAATCTTTTCAATTTTAGGGAGTCTGAAAAGAGCTTAACTATGGACTCCGTGGGGGTTCCTTTTTTTTAAATTTAGTCCCTCAGGCCCGAAAAAGGGTTAAAATGATACCTGAGAGTACTCTTCTAGAGAACTTAAGTTCCATAGAGTATACCTTTGTTCATACAGTTGACCGCCCGGACCGAAAAAGGGGTAAGATACCGTCGGACAGACGTGACTTCAAATTTCAGTTTAACGAGCATGAAAGGCCACAAGATCGCTCGGAAATATTTTCATGTTTAGAGGGTCTGAAAAGGGCTTAAAAGAAGACCCATAGAGGTTACTTTTCTTAGTTAATCCAGACGAGATAAAAAATCATAAATGCATTCTCACCGGATGTTGCTTTCGGATCTCAAAGAGAGCTTGAAAATCAGCAAAGTTAGCTCATGATCGACACTTTGTGGGTCAATGTTGGGTATCTCCTCGAGGGAGAAGTATGCTCAGATGAAAACATTGTCTACGACGCCAGGGTTTCTAGAGAGATTTATAGGTATTGTTTCAGTGATACTTGCCATATTACCCTTGGTATAAACAACACGAGTAGCCAAAGGATTGATAGGACAAGACCTATCTCTATTCATACTCAAAGTGAATTCCCCTGCTTCGATTCTTCTTAACTCTGGGAGGAAGTATGATTTGTGATGAAGATCATCCCAGGGTTTGTCCAGACTAGTCATTGCTTCAATTACTGCTTCGTCAGACGGCAAGACTAAGTCTAACAAATCGGTGTTAGCGAGAGAACCTTGAGCCCAAATAGGCTCTAGAAGCGGATCAAACTCTTGTGCAGGAGTTGGATCTGGGTTGGCTGAAGCTTGCTGGACTAAAGAGTACGCTACTTCAGCTGTGGACAAGGGCATGGACATGCCCGGATGCCCTGTTTCCTCCATCGTGGCTGATGGGGAAGGAAGTATCCACAGATCAATGAAGTAAGTCATGCGAAACGATGAAACTTGGAAAATATCAACCTTATGGTGGTCGAATATGAACTTGACATTGCCTTGAGGGGGCGGGTAATCGAAGGTACCCATCAAAGATGGGCACAAACCAACCCCTATGTTGACTACAACTGGTTGAGGATTATCGATCATTGGGACCGCGGACACCCCCAATGAAGGGTCAGATCTGGAGAAAGACAATTGATCAATGGTTACAATCTAGTCCTCGTGTGGAAACAACAAGACCCAGAAAACTGTAGCAACCACTGCTTGCATGGCATACGTCCAACTCCTTCCTAACAAAATATTGTAGTCGAGAGACGCGTCGACTACCTCTACCTCAACACACATGGTCTTCCCTCCCAATTGCATGGGAAAAGAGAGAATGATACCATGTGGTCGAAACGAACGACCGTCAAAAGCAGTGAGAAGAGTGGGCGACAGAGACAAAACGGACTGGCCAATGGCCTTCCAACATGCCAACGACATAACGCATGTCGAGGCACCCTCATCAACCACCGTGCGGAAAATATTTCGAGTAAAATTTTTTGTGGGGTGAGCCACTACTATCTGAAACGCTACGTGGTAAGACAGACAAGGTTTTAAGTCAGTTGTATCTAGCATGATGGTACCCAGATTACAAGTCTTGATAGATCCTAGAGCGATTAACAAATCTTTCCGCTGGGAAGGGCAGCTTTGGAGGACCTCCAAAGTGGACATCGCACAAGGGGTTTGAGACAAATATTCCACCAGAGAATAGTTCTGGGCAGCCCTTGCGTTTGGGTTATGAGAAGCTTTTTTGAACGCGCCTTTTGTGAAGCATGTCATTGTTTTGCCCAAATTATTCTCAATCTGTAGAGGAAGAGATGGGAGTTCAACTTCTTTGCCCTTCTTAGAAGTGCTTGTTTTACCGTAGTCATGCGCTCTAGTGGATATGAAAGCATCACCCTTCATCATATATACATTCGCGGATGTGGGATTGTTCGAAGACGGAGAGGGTCCTTGACTACCCCTTTCCATGCTTGTAGAGGCTTGGGTTAGGTTTTGTCCATGTTGAAATGGATTGGTTAACACAGTAGGTTGTTGCTGCGTCACAAACTTTTGGGCTTCTGCAAGCCAGGGACATAAGTGGGTCAGGTGGTCTTTCGCACACAGGTTGCATGGATACCTTGCCTTTCGTTTCTCAGTATTTCCCCCACTAGCATAATCAATGGGTTTCTTATCCCCCTTACCCTTCTTGCGTTGTTTTTTCTTTCCTTCGGGCTATTGGGTGGCCTTTGGATTTGAAAATTGCACTGTGTGTACATTCGACGTTTTAGTAGGGGGAGCAGCCAAAACAGTAGTTTGGCTAGTCGTTGTGTGTTGTATAGACAATTTTTGTAACTGATTCATCAGTTGCTCAGCGGGCATTGTTTGTGCTGAACCAACAATTTCATCGGCATGTGGTCCAGCTCTCTGTCTGGTTTTATCAAGTATTGAGTATGGCGCATCTGGCAAGATCTTGTATAATAAACCAGACTAAGAATAGATGAGCTCAAGCTGTTGATCCCTCATGATGGTGTCTTCTTCGGAAAACACTCCTGAAGTCGTAACGTCTTTGGATAACTGTGGGACCAAATACTTAAGGAACCACTCGAGAAAGAATACTGGTGGGACTCGTACCTTAATTAAACTCTTCTTACGTCTCCATTCTCGAATGTGATCAGAGATATGGTCTACTTTTGTCTGTGCAAAATTGGCTAGCAATTATGTGCCAGTGTTGTATCTCATAGGTAATTAGAAATGGTTTAGGAAGGCCATTTCCAATTCGTCGAAAGAAGAGTATTTTGAGTGGTAGAGCTCAATGTACCATTTCGTGGCACTCCCAATGAGAGTACGTTGAAACAATCGCAACTGTACGGAGTCATATTTCAATGAGTTAGATGAGCACCAAAGGTGGAAGGTAGTCACATGATCGCCTAGATCTTCGTTAGGCTTGGCTTCAAACTTTGGTATGTCTGAAGGAAACTTCGTCGACATAGGAGGCCAACGCGGATCATGACAGATAGGTTCATTCAACAACCTTGTCAAGTCTGGAAAATGCAAGGTTGCTAGGAAAGGTAATTTGGGTTGTTGGTGATAACCTGGGAAAAAGGGGCCTGGATTTTGACTGGCACCAGGTTGCCAGGAAAAGTTCGGTTGCTGGCCATGGTTCTGGTAAAAACCATGGCCATGGCCAGCATAAGGATTCTGCCTGTGAGGAGACATCATCGGTTGATTCCCAAAATAGGACGTAGATGGATGGGCATGCATTACAATTGGAGGACTTTGGGAAGGGTTGCCCCATGCTGATCCTGTGGGGATAGGCATAGTACCTTCTTCGGGGTTCCATTGACTGTGGAAATAATTTCCCCAGATCAGAATTCCTAATGAAGGAATGGATCCCTGCAAGAATTCCAAGGCCCTGATGCGGAAGAAGTTCCTGAGTTTTCCCCCTGTGAAGGAATAGTACCCTGTATAGGAATAGGTTGTTCGAAACCGGGGTTGCCCCCTATCAGGAAAGTAGCTGACGAGAAGGTGTTGTTACCAAACGCACCGAACAAAGAAAATGGTGTCGAACCTACCGACATATTATGTGAAGGCGGTCCTTGACTCCCTGCTCCAAATAAACTTTGGTGTGCAGGTGGCCCGACGGATTGCTAATGCATGCCACTGAGCGAAGGGGATGAAGGAGGTATATGACCTCCCCCATAAGGGAAAGAATTAAAAGGAGCTAAAGTTCCCCCCATGTGACCTTGCAGAGGAGCATTAAAGCTCCCTACCCCTAGACCTAAAGTCTATGAAGTGGAGTAGGAAAGTACAGGACTTGTACCTGAACTAGGCATCTCGTATGAGAACGAAGGGCCTGTCGCACTTAGTGGAAAAGGGGTTGTGGCTACCACCATAGAAGGGATCGGACCATTGTGCGAGGTAGAGGCGGCCAAGACCATGGTGGCTCAGACCAGTGACGGTGGGTTAGGAGGTGGAAACTCTCCTGTGGTGACAACCATAGTGGGAATTGAAGAATTCCCAGAAGGAGTAACAACATTTGGTTCCATTGTTGCGTGCGACACTGTATGGCACTTGTAAGGGTGAATCGGTACGATGATGGGTGCTAAAAGATCAGTGGTTGAGGTTTCAGGTGGACCAAGGTCTTTCACTCCAAAGTCTAAAACAGTCGATTCCTCCGGATGTTGGTCGGGCACAATTTCTTGCGACCCGATCGCTTCAAAAGACCCTTGTTGGTCTAGCTTTCGCCTTAGTGGTGGCGAGGGTGGCTCCAGTGTAACCGATGATAGGCCTTGAAGCCTTCGTGACTGGCGGAGCTCATGATCCTCCACTGTGTGAGAATATCAAAGACACTCTAGGGCTGTCTAATCGTTCAAAAAATAACACACACTAAAAAGTCCCTACAAGATAAGACAAGCAAACACTAAACTAATTGGAAGAACAGTTACAACAACCAGCACTAGAGCAACTTACCGATGCAAGTGAAACTCGAACACAAAATCACCCTCCGGGTATACTATGCAAAGCATGGCCTGATGTCTGTCCTAGGTACCACAGTATACCCCCGCAGTCACCTGTGTATGTCCTAAAAAGATAGGCAACTAGGTTGCCAGCGCGCGAACAGTCACCAGGCCAGTACAGTCGAAAGTCAGGTAGACCACAATGAGCAGGGTATTGAGCCCAAAACCTATCAAGGGTATCGAAATAAAGTGGTCTGGAAGACAACTGAGGACCTTGAACGGATTCAAGATCCACGAAGCTCTGTGGCAAATTCAATCGACAGAATCCCAAAACAAGCCCTCTATATGTGTTCTCCACTACGATTGGTCCAGCTTTGGAGGGGTTATCTCTGCTACCTTCCTGCACGCGACCTTGTTTTTATCTCCTGTGTTAGAGGGGGGTCCTGGATAACTCTCACGATACTGGACTTTGACACTCCCTAACTCAGACTCCAATGTTTGATTTTAATGGCCTTGAAGAGTTTCCTCTCCAACCTAATTCAAGGCCCTCACCCAAAACTAGTTGGTTGACCCTACAAACATAAAAAGTCTAATGAATTTTAGATTTTAGCATTAATTTTATGGCTTGTCTTACGTCAAAGGATATGAAAGTGAAACTAGTGATGTTTGAAAGACGAAAGTAAAATAAATAGAAAGCTTGGAAATAAAAACATTTCTTTAAACAACTTTTCAAACTTAAAAATTTCTCTGAGATCTTTGAACAAAAAACTCAAAGTAGGATTTCACTCGACTACGAGCTACTTATGATCTAAGTAAACTATCAAGAACTTATGAAAGAAAAATACTTTTCCCTGGTTACTAATGCAAAACAACACTTTTTAACCAATCAAAGAAATTAAAAAAAAAAAAAATTATTTGAATGCTCACAAAGCAAAAAGGAAAAATATCAACAAGTCAAAACCAAGAAAAACTTTTGGCCTAAGCGTAGATCGCAAAGAGTCACTTTAAAAAATCACACACAAGCAAATTAAAAAATGGACTCTCACACTTGTCTAAAAACCCTATAAAAGAAAATTTTGAGGAAAACTTCTAAATGAAAAAGAAAGTTGTTGTTGTGATCAAACCTAAGTTACTGACCGCTATGACAGAGACCCAAAAACCTGAGAGGTATAGCTCTTGTCAAAGGAAAGGATGACTACCTCACCTTCAACAAAAACTTCTCCTCAAGAACACACCTGACAGTTCAACAGCAGGTGTGTGTACGCGAGCTGTGTAATGTTAGAGGGTGTGTACATGCATGCTGGCCTTATACAGGCCATGTGTATTCCTGACTTTGAGACAAAAACAAAAAACCAAGCAAGCTAGCCCAGGCAGAGATTACTGGTATTGAAAACCAGAATCTCTTGAAGACTTAGACACTTACTTTAATAGAAAAAGAAAACAAATCAAGGAAAACTTCATAGAACAAACCAATCTGAGGTGAAACCTAAGCTACAGACTGCAAGAAACAAATACTAGAAAGAGTTCCAAAAAACCCCTGAGAAGGACTACTTCTGATAGGGAAGAGGATGACTGCCTCTTTAAAAGCAATTTTTTGGAATCTACATGCGACTGTCACTTCCTTAGTTAGCATGTACATGCGGGCTGTGAGAACACAGGGCATGGGTACACTCGTGTAAACCTTGTACAGGCCATGTGTACCTCTGTGGGTCTTGAAAAAATTACAGTCAAGCAAAGAAACAAAGATAACTGGTATGGAAGACCAGAATCTCTGTTAGCTCAGACTTTTGTAGAAACTTTAAAAACAGGAAAATGAAACCAATTCTTAAAAATAACCAAAAATATCCCCAGGAACCCTAGAGACTTCCCCAGTACAGTCGCCAATTCTATTGTGAGTGGGAAATCCTTTTATGGACTAGCACTTAGGGTTAGATTATGCATGCAGAAAAGACGTAAAGATCTTTACTTTCTACCATCGTCCCAGACCTAATCCCCATTCTTCTTAAACAAATACATAGTTAAGTGAGCATACCTTATTACGGGCGTTTGATGTAGATCCCTCCTTACGCTTGATCATTTTTTGATTGCAACTCTCCTCCCAAGGCTGACCTGCATTCACATAAAACAAAAAACAAACTCCACATGCATTTGATATATAGATTAATGGGTTAGAGATTTCAATAAACAAGTATACAATAAATCATAAAAACCTCATATGGTGGGATGGGAAAAGTATCTCTTTATTATTAACTTCAACAAATCAACTTACAATGATGAAGTCGGTCGCTGTTCCACGAACCTAGTCCTGGGCTCCTCTTCTACTGTCCAACTTCTTTGCTCTATCTTTCTCTCTGCACAAGGAAGGCTAAAGGGTTGGGACAAAGGGAATATGCAATTGGGTATAGTTTCTTTACTATGATTCTCCTCTTCCAAATGGGACCCCTAACCCTTCTTTTATAGGCTAGAAGAAGCTAGGTATTTGGGCGAACCCTTGGCCATGCATGGCCGAAAGGTTCAGTTAACTCACCCAAAGTTGTGTGTTCCATCGGAAACTTTCCATTTTTCGTGCTTTTGTAGGTACACGCGGGATGTTTTGGGTCAGAAAGCGTGTACACGCGTGCAGTAATAGAGCAGGGCCCGTGGGTCTTTATAAAAGGTGTTTTTAAGAAGAGTTGTTCAGCAATGTTTTGGCAAAGAAGGAATCTGAGATGGCTTGATGCCAGGTAAGCTTGTATGGTGAAAATTAGGGTTATAACAGCTATGGCACAGAAAAATGGGTCACATGCATTTTGATAACATTGTCAAAGTCAACAAAAGAGAAGCAGTCAGAGAAATGCCCCAGATCATGAAACCAACCAACACTTTATGCAAGCATTTCCAACAAGGAAAGCAAACAAAGACCAGGTTCAAATCAAAGGAATATTCAACAACAAAACCACTGAAAATTGTGCATACTGATCTAGTGGGACCAACTACAACAAAATTCTTAAAAGGTGAGAGATATTGTATGTTATTAGTTGATGATTATACAAGAATGACTACAGTTTGCTTTCTCAAGAACAAGTCAGAAACTTTTGAAATTTTCAATATCTACAAGGAAATGGTTCAAAATGAGATGGATTCAATAATCAAATTCTTAAGATTGGATAATGGAGGAGAATTCACCTCAAAGGAATTTATGGACTACTGCAGCAATCATGGAATAAAAAGACAATTATTCGTCGCTAGGACACCTCAACAGAATGGAGTTGTTGAAAAAAAGAACATGACAGTACAAGAAATGGCTCGAACAATGATAATGGATTCAAATTTGACAGATATTTTTTGGACACAAGCAGTGCATACAATAGTTCACATTCAAAACAGAGTAATGCCAGAAACAACACTGATAAAAATCCCTACGAGCTATGGAAAGGAAGACCAGCAAATGTGAAGCACTTCAGAGTTTTTGGAAGTAAATGTTACATCAAAAGAGAATATGGCAGAATGGGAAAGTTTGACTCTCGTGTGGACAAAGGAATACTTGTCGGTTACTCAAGTACAAGGAAACCATACAAGTGTTACAATCTAAGATTAAACAAAATTGTGGAAAGCATCAACGTAACAATTGATGAAACAGGCAAACCAGAATCAAAGGAAGAAGAAAACAAATCAATGGAACAACTTTTCGAAGAAGAAGATGAAAAAGAAGTAGAAGAGGAAGATGAATATGAGGAGAATCCGACAGAAGTAGAAGAGAAAGTTCAACAAGTATCTCCAAAGACACCTAGCAAATGAGTACAGAAGAATCATCCTTCAGATCAGATTATTGGAAATAAAGAAGGAGTTGAGACTAGAAGAAAAATCCATTCACCAAAACAAACACACCTAGCACTCTTATCTACAATTGAACCAAACTGTTTTGAAGAAGCCAACAAGGATGAATTTTGGAATAAGGCCATGGATGAAGAATTGGATCAAATAGAGAAAAATGGCACTTGGGAATTGGTTCCAAGACCAAAGAATAAGAATGCGATCGGCACAAAATGGGTTTTCAGGAATAAATTGGATGAAGATGGAGAGGTTACAAGGAAAAAATCTAGATTGGTATGTAAAGGATATGCACAGATTGAAGGAATCGACTTTGAAGAGACATTTGCCCCAGTTGCCAGAATGGAAGCAATCTGTTTGCTTTTAGCTTATGCATGCTCCAAAAATGTTAAATTATATCAGCTGGACGTAAAATCATCTTTTTTGAATGGGGAACTTGAAGAAGAAGTCTATATTGAACAACCAAAAGGATTTTAGTTGATAGAGAACACAAACTATGTGTGTAAATTAAAGAAGGCCTTGTATGGTCTAAACCAGGCTCCTAGAGCATGGTACTCCAGACTAGATAAGTATCTGCAGTAGGCAGGGTTCAGAAAAGGAAGTGCATACAACAACCTCTACATCAAGGTAAGTCAAGGTAATATTTTATTAATTGAAGTCTATGTTGATGATATTATTTTTTGTAGTGATGATGACAGGTTAAGCCAGAAATTTGCAAAAGACATGAAGAATGAATTTGAAGTGTCGTTACTTGGAGAACTATCCTTCTTTCTGGGACTTCAGATACGTCAAAGCAACCAAGGAATTTTTATTTCTCAAACCAAGTATATCAGAGAAATGCTAAAGAGGTTTGGAGTGGAAGATTGCAAACCAATTATCACTCCCATGCAAACCAGTTGTAAGTTGAGCAAAGATGATGATTCAAAGTCTACAGATCAAAAGCAATACAAGTCAATGATTGGCAGCCTACTATATGTGACAAAATCCAAACCAGATGTAATGCATGCAGTTGGACAAGTGGCATGATTTCAAGCAGCACCAAAGGAATCACATGTATTAGCAGTAAAGAGGATCTTCAGATATCTCAAAGGAACAAAAAAGTTTGGATTATGGTATCCAAAAGGAAAATATCTATCACTTATTGCCTACACAGATGCAGATTGGGTAGGTTGTATTGATGACTGACGAAGCACTAGTGGAGCAACGTTCTACTTAGGTGAGTGTTTGGTATCATGTCTAAGCAAGAAACAATCATCAGTATCTCTATCTACAGTCGAGGCAAAGTATATTGCAGCAGCAACATGTTGTACACAGGTTCTTTGGATGAAACAAACTTTGATAGATATACAGGTTGAGTATGATGATCCCATTCCAATATATTGTGATAATACAAGTGCCATCAGTATCTCAAAAAACCCAGTGATGCACTCCAAGACGAAGAACATTCCAATCAAGTATCACTTTCTATGAGAACGGGTTGCATAAAAGAACATCAGAGTTGTGTATGTGGGCACAAAAGAACAAGTGGTAGACATCTTTACAAAACCACTTCCATGGGAAGCCTTTGAATATATTCGCCAAAGACTTGGAGTTATTTCTACTCCAAAATGAATGCTTTTTGAATTCTTATCTTATATGTCTTAGAGGTACACGAGGAAGCACCATAAGAGGATAGTTCAATCAAGGGGAACAACCCTGGATGGAAAGATACATTTTCCATTGATGACAAAGGGGGAGAGATTTATCATATGTAGAGGATAGAGGCAGATTTATCAGATGCAGAGGATAGACACATGGTTCCGGGGGGAGCATGAGTGATATGATTTTTGTATTTCATCAGAGTGTTTCCATCAATGCCAAAGGGGGAGATTGTTGATTAAGGTTGGTTTTCATTGATGTCAACCCTTGAAGAAAGCCCCGTAGCACAAAGGTTTGGGTAATGGACCCAGTATTGTTTCATGTAAATATGACTCATTATTGTTTTGTCATGGTTGATAAGAAGTAAATATGTATGAACTCCAAAGTGGTCCCCTTATAGTGAAAGCCCTCACGGGAAGACGCTTTGTGGAGTAAGAGAACCCATGCTTAATTATGGAATAATGAGATGAAGGACAATGAATATGTTAGGGAAACTATCCTATATGGATAGTTCTTTTCATGCCATTTCCGGTGGTATGTAGAACATCACATAACTCCTCACGGATAGAGAGTTATGACCATGTGAAGTTGGAGAACCCAGGTTTGGGTAATGGACCCAAGTTTGTTTGATGGATAACGGTATGATTTTTTATATATTTGAAGGCAATAATATTCTATATGGATAGTACATGTCATTCCATTTCTTTTTGTATGTGTAATGTCACATAACTCCTCACGGTTTGAGAGTTATGGCCTTACGAAGTTGGAGGACCCTCATATGTCATCTAGAAGCCCCAAAAGGTCAAAGTAGTCAAAGTGGTTTAAGAGATTTTAATAGGTAAATAATAAAGTGAAGTGATGAGTGTATTATAATTCAAAGTGAATACAAAATAAATTGTTTCAATAATAAATTTAATGGAGAAATTAGAAGTGGGTTAACCCTAAAATAAGGAAAGTGGGTCAAGTGACCTAGAAGATGTTTTTAAGGAAGCTACTTGGAGAGTATAAATAAGAGGTAAGGCTCTCTCATTTTAATCACACTTGAGCATATTGAATATTTATAGGTGTCTAAGGTAACCAAGGATATCCAAGCCTAATTTCTGAGGGAAGGTGAAGAAAAGAAGGCCGAAATGCAAGGAAGGATAAATTCTTTTGATGGTGCTTTCTAAGGTATGTTATTTACAGGTCATCTCACCATTTTTGCTATAACTTTTTTTCTATAATGATTCAGACTATGAAATTTCTATTCCATTGAGAAAACATACCCAAGTATATGTGGTAAGACATTCAGCTTGCGGGTCATTGTATTTTGGGAGTTATACTCCATGGAAAATAGGGTTTGTGGCTAGTCCTGAAACTAGTCAAAAACAAGTGTTTCGGGTAAAAACGTCATAACTTCTTCATAACAGATCCAAATTCAGTGAGACAAAATGTGTTGGTTAGGGTACAGTCTGTAGTATTTTTTGTAATAGTTTCAGATCAATTCAATGAATATTTCATGTGGGGCATGCTCTACAAGGTCGCTCACTAGAATAAGCTAGAATTCAGAAAGGTATGCCATTTTTTCTATAACTCATTTTCTGAGAGGTTCCAAGTAGTGATACCTGGAGAAATTTCATAAAACACACTGAAGAAAATTGTGTATTATTTTCAGATATTTATACATTACGGGTTCAAAGTTATGATTACTTTAAGTTAGGGTTGTTGACTAATCCAAAACTAGGCATGTGAGACTAAAGAAGAGTTTGATGAAAATGATAGTCTCTTGTTGTTAAAGTTAAGGAAGGTTTGCAGGAATGTGATAATATACACCAAGTCTATTACATAGCTACAAATAAAATTTGGATGATGAAATTGATGAGGGATTTTGGTTGAGGTACATGTTGAGTACATGGTTGAGACAAGTAGTTGATGAGTTGTCACATACATGAGGTGTATAGTTGATGATGTTGGTACATAGTGATGAGTCATAGTTGATGAGTAGTTGATACATGATTGGTACATACTTGGTACATGGTTGGATGCAGTTGTTTATGGTACAGGTTGATTATAGGTTGTTTGGTACAGGTTGGTGCATGGTTGATGAACTTGTTTATGGTACAGGTTGATTACAGGTTGATGCATGGTTGATGCATGGTTCAGATTTATTGGTATAGGTTTACAGCAGTATATCTCACAATGATAGTGTGACAGTGGTTCCATCATTCTACTTCTACTTCAGGGTGGAAGGATGGGGCAAGGACAAGTGGTTGTAGCCACCTTTCGGTTGTAGCCAAAGAACATAAGGGGTTGTAGCCTCCTTCTGGTTGTAGCTAGAGAATTGGGGAGTTGGAGATTCCCTCAGGTTGTAGCCTGAGAAACTAGGGGGTTGGAGCCTCCTTCCAGTTGCAACTGAAAAACAAAGGAAGTTGGTGCTTCCAATGAATTCAATTCTTCAATACATATAAGAAAAAGAATTCTGTGGTTTTCTCCCGATTTGGGTTTCCATGTAAAACACTGGTGTACTGTGTATGTGTGTGATTGTTTATTTCTTACTACTCATTATTGGATAATAATTATACATTGATATAACATTTGAAGAAAAAGGATTATAATTACGCTATTATTGATTCACCCCCCCCCTCTCAGTAATCCAACAAAGGATGCATTCATAGCTACCTGGCTTTTGGAGGAAGTATCTTTGTTGGATGGGCTTGCATTGGTTGTTCCTTTTTTCATCCCTACATTTATTTATTTAGTGCTAGTGGAAGCCTTTCCCTCTAGAGTCTTAATGAATTTTTCTTGAATTTTAGGGATTTTTGTAAGCTTAAACAAGGAGATGTTGGCTTTAGTTTTATTAAAATATTCCAGGAAATCATACTCCAATCTTGTTGGGGGAATAGATGAAACATTTTTCTTAAGTGTTTGGTTAGTTGTTTTGTGGTAGGATGGTGTTGTTTTTGAAGGATTGGGGATAGTGGCATTGGATGGAGACGAGGCTTGTTTGGTACTAGAAGTGGTAGTTGCAGGAGTATTAGAAGTATTTGGGGTGTCAGATGAGGTGTTTTGTCTTACACTTCTAGTAATTAAAACGTTTTGGGACATGTGTACTTCCTTTGTCTCTTCTTCCTCTCCACCATAAGCAATATCCCAGAAAGAATTCAATTGATATTCTTCAAATCATTGGGACTCTTGAAGTTGTTCATGGTTTTCTTGATATTTGAAAGGGTCGATCAAGAGTGGATCTTGTTTTCTAGGATTCTCCCAAACTAGAGGTAATGAATAGTCAATGGGGATTTGTCTCATCTGTATGCTCAATTGTCTAGTTAGGGCATGGTTCACTTTCTCTTGGGAGTGCCTAAGTATGGAATCAACCTATAGAAGGGTTAATATACGAGGTTGTGGGAAAGATAACATGGACTCGGGATGAGCAGAAGTGCGCTGAGTACTGGCCTAAGCCAATGTGTTCACAGTGTAAGACGTGGGAAGGGAAGTATGCTCAAAATGGATTTTATGGGAATCATTGGGTACATAAGTGCTTACTTGCGAAATAGAACAGGAAGAGTATGTGATTTTGTTTGAGGCCATTAAGTTATATGGCCCTCCTTCTAGCGACATTTTCTATTGAGGGGTTCGAATGGCTTGTCAAGCAGATAAGGGAAAACGCCTGATGACAGGATCCAATTAGAACCCCTCTCATTTGGAGTAGTGTTTCCGACCAGATTATGGCCTGGTTACCGAAATAACTAACTAACTATCTAAATATGAATCTAAGAACTGTTGGTTCTCAGATGAATTAAAACTCTAGAATTAAATATCTATGAGGGTAACTAAACTAACTAGGATGTTTTTCTACGCTAAAATAAACTTATCATGATTAGGATATAGCTAATTAATATTAAACAAAGTAAAGAAAGATGTCATCCAAATAAGAAGTAATTCACGCATTCAGAAGAGGAATAAAATTGTAATGTGACTAAACAAGTTAACAATAAGTTGCGCCAAGTTTAACAACATTATGATTGTATTTAATAGAAGGAAAATAACGATAATCTATTCTCAAGAGAGGACTTAAGAATTAATTCATACAAATAAACTTGCAAATAATAGATGTATAGTAAAGGCGGAAGAATAATCTTGACTACATTCACCAGAGTCGCAAATCTCCAAAAATGTCTTGCTATTTATTCATAAGAAAGTAATAGTACTATTTAAATGACCAAACTAAAAAAAACCTAGTTTCTTTTACATATTCATCTGATTTATAGAATATGGATAGATTCCTTCCACATTCATCTAACTGTCGAACGGTCAAGATCTTGAAGCAACGTTGCAATTCCCTTTCCCAATTAAGATATTACAATAATTACAAGCTGGGAAATGATTGATCTGCAAAAATTTCAGTTAGATAATTAGGTGGGCCTTAGAGATTGTGATTTTGAATCTATGAAGCCCTTTCAAATATTGAAGTCTTCAAGTATGTTTTCCACTCAGTGTAGCTGTGTTATTTCAAGGTATGTCTCATTGTTGTAGATGGGAGTAATGATTTCCATATTCAAACTTTGTTCGACATGTTGCACATAATATTCAGCTAGCGAGATCAAGATAATGGGTTGTATCAATCTTGTTTCTATAACATCTATGTTGATTTCATTGATTACCTCAATAGATTTCCTAATGATGTTTCTTCTGATTTCTACATATTCAACCATTGTTTGGGTTGACAACACCTTTTCTAGATCCCTCAGAGGCTCCATTATAAATCGCGAGAGTAGATCATCGGAATCCCTCCATAGCTCTTTGTTGATTGTGATGATATGTTCCTGTGTCCTTTGTATATATGTGATAGTTTCTATCCCTTTACTCAACATTCAATGATCTCTAATTCTCTTCTTGTTTGAGTACACGGGCAAGGTCTCAGGGAAATTTTGTTGGACATCTTGCCATTTTGCGACCCAGATGTAGGCTTCTAGGGATTTATGATATTTTTCATGCAATGTACGCTTAATTTCTCTTGATCTGATCCATCCTTCGGTATTTTATTGAGAGAGTAGAATAATCTTTTTTGTGAGCTCTGAAGTTATTCATTTTTCTCGATGACCTCTGCTTTTATAGCTTCCATGGAAACTGTCTAGTTTTGGATAAATTCCCTTCCACTTATTTCATTGAAAGTTCTCATTTCAGAGATTTCTCCTTTTAGTTGCATAGCTTCCTGGTCATGTGCAGCTTTGAGGTTTTCCACCTCATTCAAATGGGCCTTTTGGTGGAGGGAGGCTATTTCATTGAATTCTACTCTTAGATCCTTGTCCTGGATCTGGAGTTGTATATCCATATCCTTTTTGTTGATTTTCTATGTTTGTTGGGATTCTTTTTGTACTCACTAGCTATGGCCTCCTTGATGGTTTCTAGGGTCGTCTCCAACTTAGAGATATTTTCTTTCAAAACATCTAGTGCCTCTGCGACTTCATGGAATGACATGATGCTCACACCAACAAAAGAAATAAGTATTGAGGCCACTTATATTGCATTATCCTTCAGGTCTGGTCCAAATTTCCATTTGATTCTCCTTTCGGGAGATTCATGGTTTACATCGAATTTTCCTATTTTTCTCTTCGACATTATTTTCTCAATTAATTTTCTTTTGTGGTTGTAGTAGTAATCTCCCACAATGATTACTACACCTTCAAAACCAAATCCTTCAGAAGTGATTGATAAACTCCATGGGAGGGAGGCCAATGGGGTGCATTCCTCTATTGGGGTATTTATCATATATGTGTCAAGAATTGATGTCACAATAGTGGTATTGGATCTGGTTCTATCCTCTTTGGTTTTGGACACATTAATTATGTCTTCCTCTTCCTTCTTCCTTTCCCTTTCTTGTGCAGTCAGGGCCATTTGTTTTGTGTTTGTTGTTTCTCCTTTGCATGTATTACTTTTTTCTAAGGGAATTTTTGTAGCTCGAGTATTTTCCAAATTAGCCTATTTATTTTCGACTTTTTGTTTCCTCCTCTATTGGTATCTCTCTTTAGCCTCTTCAACTTTCCTCGCTCATTCTGTTTCTTTTTCCCTCTTTTTTTGTTCCTCCTACTTTGATCTATATTTAACTTAGAGGAGTAGGTCCTTGAATTGTTTAAGCCTTAGGGCTTTGTCTTGTTCTTCCTCTTTCTTCATCTTCTCTCGGGCATCTTTGGTGGTGATCCTTCCCACCACCTCTTCAAAACATAAAGCTCCCCGAAAGACATCTTCAACGAACCTAGATTCATGCATGATCTGCAGTGTTATTTTAACAACCTTCAAGTGTTCATAAACCACATTTTGAGGATAATGAGATTTGGGCTCTCTGATACAAAGACATGATTCCTTTATATTTTATGCTTCTTTTTATGCTTGCTTCTTGTTCTGTAGAGAGTATCATCCTATATGAAGGGTAAAAACATGCCAATACTTTTTTTTATTTTCTGACAGATAAGCAGTGGCTCCTTTCTCCACAATATGATATGTTATTTCTCTGGCCAATAACTTATTGGGAACATACTTGGGAAGAAAGTGTAGTGGCCTTGTGGCCTCGGAAATCCTGACAAAGGTATAGTATCTCTTCATATACCAATCTCCAATTCCCCTTAAGGCTTTGATGTAACTCGAAGAAATCATATGTGGGAAAAGACCAAAGATGACCTTGTACAGGGGGGCAAGGAAATAGTCACAGATCTCATAAAAATGTTCCTTGCAGTTGACCTCCCATAATTAAGAAAAATATAAATGGATGGGGCTTTGATATGGGGTCCAAGCCCAATTGAAAGCAGGGAATGAATTGGCTGAACAAATGACATCTATAAGATATGATTACATGTAGAAAATAGGATTTTTCATACCTTTTGGTTCTTGAACACGATTCTCTATGATGAAATATAGGATGCTTTCCCAGTTGAAAGCTTGACCCTTCTTAACCACCATGTAAGACATGGGAAACCATTCCATTCTGAAATGGGTGCTAGTTTCCTCGCCATAAAGTTTGTAGATCATTATGTTCAGTATTCTATAAGGGATTTTCAAGTATCATGCTAGGACATTCCTCTCCCATTTTTCACCATTCATTCTTCGTCATAGAACTAATCCTCCATCGAGGTCTCTAAATCTTCGTGCTTGACCCAAAACTTGTCTAGGAATGATTTTTTTAGAGAAATTGTGGGTTCCAGGGTTTTGTATCTTCCTTGGATGTCTTCCGCTTTGAGTGATGCAAGTGGGAGGCATGAATCATTGACTATTAATCTTGTATCCTTCTGTAGATATGAAAAAACAATTGGCAGCGTCATTGTAAGGGAAGAGCTATGGGTGAGAAATTATCATGTGAATTCCACTTTTGAGAATGTTCATGTAAGCATTGATGTCTGGGTCCAATGTTTTAGCTAAATAATCCATGGCCTCCTCTTCTATTGTCATATCTGATACCAAATCCATTTCCACATCCTCCACCCTCCAAAAAACCGAAGAAAACTTAGCTTGATTTCGATGGGAGCCCTAGCTCGCTCCTATGGAAACCATCTTCCATTATCCACTACAGAGCCCAAAAACAAACCTAAACCCACATAAAATATTAAAATTATCCCACTACCAAGAGGAGAGGAACTATCCTCAATTGAAGTAGTGTTTCCAAACAAAATAAGCCTCAGTCCAATATAATCTGGTGAATTTGGATTTCCAGTGTCTCTGTGAAATTTTTCGATAGCGAATCAAGACCATATTTAAGCATGCACCATTCATTGTATACCTATTCACCGCCAATTGTATTCTCTTATACACATCATTGTGCTACGAAGCACTAACAAAGATCAATTTTATTTGAGGTGCAAGCCGATCTAACAGTCTAATGCTTCAACTAAAAATGGGTTTATACAAATGACGCTTATCTTTCACACAACCAACTGGAAATGAAGAGCATGAAAAAATTGCTTCTTCATATCACATGTTTGAGAATGTGAATATCTAGCCCACATCCTTGAGCATGATTGCTCCTCACATCCATACTGCAACTTGCATCCTTGATCATGATCTCTCATCATGATTGTATTGTAGCTCACATCCCTACTCATAGGCTTCACTACCATATCAATTCATGATGGTGATCCAATCCAAAACTTCAATTGCTTTAGTTCCACCTTGGATAGAATCACACTTGATTCAAAACCTTTTTAAAACAACGTGTTTCAACACTACATGACTGTAATGAATCCCAATGTAAAGTACATGTTGAAAAATAAATCATTAACCACTTTAGATGGGGAAAATAAAAGTTCCTTGTAAATTGAGAAAAACATGGAGGAACCTAGTGTGGCTCCATTGTCTATGGGGTATGCCATTTTAATGGGAAGCTCATGAATGAACCATTTAAAAGTGCAAGATCTTGATACGAGTCTACACTTGCCCAAAATTCAAGGATGAATGATAAGCAGAGTTTTGAAATGCTAAAATTATTAATGAACATGAACAATCAAATCCTTTTCCTAAATGGGTAAGTCAATGACTTGTGATTTTTTTCAATTGCAAGGTCAAGGCATCCTCTTCCTCATACTAGGCATATTTCTACCGAAACATAGTCATGCTATTTTTTCGAAGACTTACATAATTATGACTATTGTTAATTGTACACTCATCACTTGGAGTTATCTAAGGAAAATAAGACATCCTTGCCTCAATTTATAACAAGCTCCACTTCTCATAATGATCACGTTAACATGAAAAAGAGCACACCTCATGGAGAGGACTCTTCCTCTTTTGGAAGCTTTGTTGTGAAAAGAAAGAATCAAACCTTTGTACCAACTCCATAAGGAATGGATTAGGCCAAAATAAATACTAAAGACAACAACTAAAACAAATCCTCCATGAGTAGTATATCTCCTTCCCCTGTGGGGAACAAAGCTCCTTGGGTTCCAAATGAGATGATATCATCTAATGAGATAACCCCTCCATGTTTCCCAACACCCGAATCTTACAATGTAGTTGAATATCTAGAAAATATTTTGGACTGTTACACATTATTTTAGTCACCCTGGTGATGTTTCTACAACATGTGTTCAGGCTTCCAAAAGAACCTTTCTTCATGAGAAAAGTGACTAGCTCCCTCTTCTATAAAACTTGTTTTTAGAAGGCCTATGCAGGCCAACCATAAACTACAATGCGGAAATGCCCGATTTCCACAGGCTGTCATGAAACTAGCTTGCGACGTTTTCGCGGGCTGCACTATAGCTAGGGTGCAGCGACGTTGGAAGACTGAGAAAAGGTCGAAGTTCACAAAAGTTCTAGAAGGGATCTTCTAGAATATGAGGTGGCATCCTATGGTTGGGATCCTACTCACTTCTCTGATTTGGTGGGATCATCCTAATCTATTTAACCATCTCTCTTTCTCCTATATAATGATGGATTTCTCATAGAAAATGTTAAGCAATAAAGCAAGAGCAAGCAAGGAATTAATGAAGGAATAGGCTGAGAATTGTGTGAGTGATTCTATCTCAATTGATGTTTGAGGTCTTCATCTGTCCATCAAGTTATTGTGGATCCTCTTCATGCAAGTTTGGAGCAAGTGTGTGTGTGTTGGAGCAAAGGGCCACCAAAAGGGAACCTGCAACATCAAGGTTGTTTGGTTGTATCTTCCACTTTTACTTAATATAATACAGTGGCATGTTTCTTTCCCATAAAATCATTATCAATTTATTACATGACTCCTTGATCACATGTATAAGATTTCATTGAATATATTATTATTGCTTTCACTTTGGTTGGTTTGTGTCATTGCATATCCGATATCACAAGAGCACCAGAGCTGAGCGAGGAAAACAAAGATATAAGGAAGCGATATTCAAAGGTATGTCACTCATCTCTTGTTTGTTAGTAAATTCAATCATTAGAGCTTAGGGAAAGCGCCATGTCTTGTCTTGTTTTGTTCTAGATCTAGGTGGATCTAAAAAGATCAATTTATGTCTGCATTCACCAATTTATCCAATAACATGGACCATATGACATTATTGGATGCCTCTAGGAAACATGCTCAATTCAAGAATATCTTGTATGTCCCACAACCTCTTCCTCCTCCATGATTAGAACTGAAATCTTTGCCTTCCAAACATTCCTCCTCTTAGTAAAAGGAGGCATATGATGTCATCAAATTATACTTAGGAGTTCCTTCCTTTTATGTTTCAGTGAATTTTTTTTATTATGTGCTCCATAACCATGTCATAGACATAAGGGCAAGACAAAATGTCACACCTCTTCAAGTTATGAGGAGATTGAGTCTTGAATGCACTATCCCTTGTAAATACCTATTGGATTTGGATTCTATAATAGTAGAAGTTATTAAATCAAAGACTTGTCTATTGCATTTAACCAAGCTCCCTACGAGAGAATGTTTATAGTTGTAATCGTAGATGATGTACCTGAGGCATATGGCATACCTTAAGGGAGATAATGATCCACCAAGTTTTAAAAAGTTTGTTACTTTATGCAGAGAACATACTTTACCTTCCCTCATAAAGGGATGGAAGTCAGCATTAGAATATAACTTGAACAACAAGAGCAGGTTGTACCTACTTCTTACAACACTATGAAAGTGTCTTTCCAAGACATAAGAATGGGTACCTATAGTGTATTGTTTGAGGAAGATATTTAGGTTCATCTTCCAAAGAAGGAGGAAATCATGTGGAGCATCGACTTTGATGGTGCCAAGTCCAAACATAGTTATAGTGTTGGAGTCCTTTTGTGTGTTCCAAAGGGAAAGGCCATCCATTTATATTTTTTATTAGAGTTTCCCAACACCAATAACATGGATTAATATGAAGCATTTTTTCAAGGCCTCCAAAAGGATTTATACATAGGAATTCACCATTTGTTAGTTAGTAGTAATTTAGAATTAGTTGTGAACCAAATTAGAGAGAAATATGTGGTTCATAACCCTCGCCTAAAAAAATACTACCGAAAGCCTAAGGAACCTATTGAGAAGTTATTATCTTTCAACATTAAATCATACATAGATGTATGAAACACATAGAAAATACCTAGGACTTGATTGTCTCGTGATTTACATAATATTTAATAGAGACCTTGATGATATCAATGTACAAATCTTGCATAGGCCTATGTCACCTAATAATCTTGAAGCTTGGAAAGTCTTTGAATCTGATGAACAAATATGTATATTCCCTCAAAACAATGGGGAATTGAAGGATTGCATATCAACCATGAGGTAGAAAAGGAAACTAAGGATGTAATCAAATTGAAAACTAATAAAATACCCCCTAGATTGTTAGTTTTGGAATCCATGTTTCATTCCAATGATGCTTATACCTCTACACCTATCATCAACAATGAATTAGTTAGGATAGTGCAAGAAACTACTCCCATAAACCTAGGAATGAAAAAAATCCAAAGAGGGTGTATGTTGGATAATAATGTTCTCAAGTGAGATCAATTAATTCACCAAACTCTTTTTAGAGTTCAATGATGTTTTTTCTTGGTCTTATGAATACCTAAAAGTCTTTAATATGGAACATATTGTCCATGCCACAACTATAGTTATTGATTCAAATCCTTATAAGAATAAATAAAGGAAGAATAATCCAGCCTTAGAATAGACCATTAGGAATGAATTAGATAGTATGGAAGTTGTAGGGGTCATATATCCTATATTCTACTCTCAAGGGGTATCCAATTTGGTTCCAGTTAGGAATAAAACTCAGGATATTCAATTACATGTTTATTTTTTACATCTAAAAAAGGCATCGTTAAAAATAAACTATCATTTCCTACATATGGAGGAGATTATCCAACAAGTTTTCAATTCCCAAATGATGTCCCTCTTAGATGTCTTCTATGAATACAATCACATATCCCTCAAACAATATGATAGTCACAAAACCACATTCAATACTCATTGGAGCATGCACACTTACAACAAGATGCCTTCCAATATGATTAATGTTGGGAGTACCTTTTAGCAAGCCATGAAAATTCATTTCAAAGGCTCAATGAATGAAATCATAATAGTCTATTTCCATGACCTCACTATATTTTCCAATAATGAGGTGGCCACTTCAGCCACCTTAGATAAAACCTTCCTATATGTTGCAATTTTAATATATCTTTAAACAATAATGAGACCATATTTGGTGTTACTAGAGAAAATATATTGTGCCACATCATGTCTTAAGAGGGTGTCAAAGTTGATCTCAAGAGGGTGATAGCAATCAAAAGGATGCCTTTACCTACCAACAAAAAGGAGATGCAGTATTTCTTCAGAAAGTAAATTTTCCTAAGGTGCTTTATTCCTATTTTCACTCTAGTTGTCGAGCCTTGAAATCAGTTAATGAAGAAAGAATTTAAGTTCAAATGGGACCCTCCCACACATTAGGATTTCAGGTCTATCATACTAAATATTTCTTTTGCACCTTTGTTGATTAGTCTCGATCACTCCAAGAACTTTGTCATACACATCAACTCATTAGAGGAGACTATTTCTTCAAATTTATTGCAGAAAAATGATGAACAAAACCTTAGGCCAATTGCCTTTATGAGACTGAATTTGAAGACACAACAACTAAACTATTCCCAATTAGAAAAATAAGGATATTCTTTATATAAATCCTTAGAGTTGTCTCAACACTACTTCCAAGGCCACGAGGTTCAAGTTTTTGTGTTGATATCTCTCTTAGTCGATGTTTTGAATCAAATTGAAAGGTATAGTAAATGGTGCAGATGGATCATGCACATGCAATAATATGAACTAGATATTAAACCAAGGATAACAATAAGGGGAACATGGTTATCTGAATTTCTAACTAAATTCCATGCCTCGGTCATAATTGAAACACCTTTGATAAAAGACTTGATTGCTTATGAAGAGATGGCTAACAAAACTAAGTTGTCCACCCAACCTTGGTATGAGCCTATCATATATTTTTCAATTAATGGTGTATGTCCAATGAACATGGGTACTAAATCCAAATGAATGATTTTCTTACAAGTTGTCTAGTATTCTTACAAAACCAAATGCTTTATAGAATATGCCTTGATGAGGAGTTTTCCTATTGTCTTACTCCTGATCAAATCCAAATGGAAATTGAAAAATGTCATTAAAAGGTTTGTGGAAGTGACATTTTTCAGCTAAAACCAATCCAACCAAAGTGTTACATGTGATCCCATGTTGTCCCTCCCTCCATCAATATGCTCATATATTGGTTCAAAAATGTAAATATTTCCAAAGATTCAATAAAAATAAGAAGTTAGTTGCTATGCCCCTTAAGCCCTCTGAAGTAAAAGTCCCTTTTGCAAGATAGAGCATGGACTTCATTAGGAAAATATCTCTACCTTCTATCACTGGTCATATTTTTATCCTTACTACTATGGACTAATTTATCAAGTGGGAAAAAGCAATACCCCTTATGAATGCTAATAAAGAACGAGTGATAGAATTCATTGAACTCAACATCATATATTGCTTTGGAACCCCTACTAATATATTGATGAATGATGTATCAACATTTATGTCAAATGTTATGCTTCATATTTATGTCACTTATGACATTCAACTTTTCCACCCTTCCAACTATCACCCCCATGGTAATGGATCATTCTATTCAACCATTAAAAATCTAATTTAGATCCTTAAAAGAATAGTCAAAGACAACAAATGAAATTGCAACACAAAATAAAATTTATTTTATGGGGGGGTCGAATTACACCCAATATGGATATGGGCCAAAGTCCCTCCACTTTCGTGTACATAACTCATGTTATCCTTTCTATTCACTTGCAAATTCAGCCTTGAGGATGACTATTTCTAAGGTAGAAAATGATTTCCAACCTTTACAACATTGTTTAGACACTCTGATTGGACTATAGGAGGTCAGAAAATATGCGTTCCAACACCTTCAATACTACAATATGGGATTGTAGCATCACTATAACCTTTAAAACCATGTTCAAGTTTTTTTGGCCATGTGTTGCGTTTCTATGGTGGTATTTTGTGTTGTGTGCAACGCAAGGTTAATGCAAAGACTACGTATGCTTCATCCTTGTGTTAGAACAATGGATGCATAGATGATGCAATATTGACACACATATATAAAATAAAATAAAATAAAATGATGCAATTGTATATTTGTGTCACCTTGTCTGTGCATTTCTAATATAACATGAAAAAAGAGGGTCCCCTTCATTTCATTTTCAGATGCGGGTGTGGGGTAGAGTTTATTCGAGTTGAAAGATATTTGTGGGGTCACCCAAGAGGAACATGGAAACTAGATTTGTGGGGCATCACCAAATCAAAGATAAGTTTTTTTCATTTGTCCCCTATTTTATTTAAATTTTCAAATTTAAAATAAAATGGAATTTGAGTTTTGGAGATGGGATTTGAAATTTGGATTTTCAAGGTGGGATTTGGGTTTTGGATGGGAAATGGGATTTGGGTTTTTGAGATAGGATTCATAAAATAAATAAAAGAAAAAATAGGTTTAGGGAATATCTCTTCCTTTTTTTTCTTCCTCTTCCTCTCTTCCCCTCGTTGCTCTCATTTTCCCTCTCTTCCACTCCTTCTTCATCATCTCTTCCTCTATTTCTCTCCCTCTTCCTCTCCCTTTTCCTATCCTTTCACTCTCTCTTGCTCTTCCTCTTCCCCTCTTCACATATTTCACTTTTATTTTTCTCCCCCCCTCCTCTCCCTCTTCCTTTATTTCTTCCCCCTCTTTTTCTTTCTCCCTCCTGTCCCTTTTCCTCTCCCCCTCCTTACCTCTTTTTCTTCCACCCTCCTTTTTTTCTTGTGCCCTCCTCTTATTTTTATTTTCCATAGCCCTCCTTCCCTTATTCCTTTCCCTATTTCTCTTATCCCTCATCCCCCTCTTCCTTTTCTTTTCCTCTCCCAATATAGTCCCCTAAGTTCCACTAGATAATCACCTACAACTATACCAAATCAATTTTAAATAGGATTTCCTGATGATTTTCTCATTGAATAAGAGAATGTTAGGAATGGAATGCTTATTTGTTTATAACATCATGTTTAGATATATTTTCTTTTCTCTGTATGTGATATATATTATGCATTTTTTCAAGTTTAAAAAGTACATATGGGAGGAGTATCACATCATCACATTTGTGTTTAGCTTCATATTTTAGATCACAATCGAAGACAAATGTGTATGTAGAAGTTTCATATTTTTTACCCCCTCCCCCGATAACCTAAACTCCACTATTGGTGAAAATATGTAATGAATGAACTTCTATCTCTTTATTTGAACCTTCTACTTTATACTTTTGTACATCTCAATTTTTCTCTTTCTCTTAAAGTTTAATGTGAAAAACGATTTTTTTTGTACAATAAACTCATTGTAATATTTTTTTATTTATGTGAAACTAATTGTTTGGGAAGTTGACTCTTCCTAATAATCACAATAACTATTTTTTTGAAAATTTGACTCTTCCCAATCTTTTCTTGGGGCACTTGCCTCATCCTAGAAAGTTATGTCTTCCCAAAAATCTAATATATTATTTAAAGTTGTATTGAAATCAAAGGAATGTGAGGAATTGGTAGAGCTTATTGGATGGCTTGTGAATGCCATTAATCATGTAGGTACAATTCATGAAGCAAGGTGACCATGCTCTGGCTATTCCCATGTCATTCAAAACCATCCTCCATGTCTCCAATAGGGCCATAAATTATGTTGATGATTCCTTGTTTTTCACTTGTAGTGTGGAAGAGGCATTGCAAAATGAGGCCATGTAGGGTATCATTATTTCATAATGCGTGCTTCTTGTTTCAAAATGACTATATTGAGAGAGACAAGAGAAAAGAGCAAATATTTCTAAATGTTCTGAGGAATACCTAGTTATCTTAATCATCATTTTCAACCTTTTACCTTACTATGTGGTACCAATATAGACCTCCAACAAATGATTAGGCCTCCATTTTCATAATGGTCTTGGATCCATTTTTATGACATCCCAAATTTTTGTTACTACTCCTAATAATGGATGATGGCACCATATTTAGGTGTATATGTTGGAAATTTACCCCTGGAGATGATACAACATTGGGTTGTTGTTATTATACCCTACTAAGAGGAACAATAGCATTGGGATATCTTCTATTGTCCACTCCACTATGTTGCTAATACTAAGGACTTTTTTTTGGGTAGACACATTGGTTGTTAACATTCTCATTGCAATAATCCCACCCCATGTGGAATGTATCATCATTGAAGAAGAGGTTGTTGTAGCCTAGAAAACCTACCTACTACTAGAGGAGTATTGGAATTATTGCTAGGTATCACATGAGTATTCTAATTAATTATGTAAGTTAGTTATCAATGGGATTCTT
>ML786819.1:27544-41947 GCA_009831015.1 Picea engelmannii | reverse complement strand
CCCCCCCCCCCCCCCCTCTACTTTGAGCAATGAGTTATGGGAAGATAAAGGGTTATGGGAGGGGGAGGGGTGATATTAGGAGCACAACCAGGGTTTTTGGAAGGTGTATTGGGGGGAATCATGCCTTTCCCTCCCCCCTTCCTTCCTCCCTTGGGTTTCTCTCTTTCTTTTTGTTTAGGTGTGGTTTTTATTTGTTTATTTTAGTTTTGGATTCTTTTAATTTGTTCTTTGATTTTTTTTTTGTTTTTTTTAATATTTTGTTTTAATGTACTTCCTCTCGTTTCAAGGATGGTATCTAGGGTAAACCCTAGAATCTTTAGGGCACAAGGTCAGTAAACAACAGGGATTGAAGCCATTACAACAATATACTTGTTATAAGCTCAACATGTCACTTGTTGGAATTGAACCCAGGTGGGGAGGATAACAATCATTCTTCCCAACCACCCGAGGTAAACCCAATTGACACACACACACACATATTTTTCTTATTTTTTTTTTATTTTGTTTTTTAAACTTTTTTTTAGAGTGCTAATGATAGCACCTCCTTTCAATTTGAGGGTCAATTTTAATATTTGGGTTGCAATGGTATCAATTCTTAAGGCCATGGTTTCAAACAATTTTCAATTTTAACCCCAAAAAGAAAAAGGGGGTGCTACTGGTAGCACCAATTTCCAATTTGATGATTGATTTTAAGGTTTTGCTTGCAATGGTACTAGATGTCAAGGCCACGATTTCAAACTAGTTGTAATTTTGACCATGAAAAGGAAAAGGGGATGCTACTCTTAGCATCACTTTTTGATTCAGTGGTTGATTTTAAGTTTTGTTTTTGCAACATTATGGGATTTGAAGGCCATGGTTGCAAAATGTTGTAATTTTAATTTTGAAAAAAAGGGCGATTCTTGGAGCACCATTTTCAATTCGAGGGTTGATTTCATGTTTTTAATGAAAAAATATGGGGTTTTAGGACTATAGTTCTTGTTTTGCGGTCACGAAGAGTGAACATGTCACAAGTGGGATTTGAAGTCAAGTGGGGTTGTTAACAATTTATCCTCTCAACCACTCAAGTTATACCTAATTGACACTAAAATGGAGACTTATAGCCAAGAAAATTGTGTTTTTTTTCCATAAACTAAAGACTACATAGATAAACACAAATATTGTTTCTAGAAAAGTGATAATCTACTAAAAAATGGACAAATGTGTTGAAAAACTATAAGATTTGCTGAAAAACTCTCAAATATACTGAAAAATACTTATACCTAGTTTAGATTTAGCTAAAAAATGCTCAGATCTGATGAAATATACTTAGGTTTTCTTCACATCTGGATGAAAAAATCTCATATCTGCTTTAAAATGTTTAGATCTACTTCAGATCTATTGAAAAACTCTATCATCCACTGGAAAAAAACTTAGATTTGCGAAATAAATAAATAAATAAAAATTTGTTTGTTCCTTCCCTCTTTTTTTAAATATTCAAAAAACTAGCCACGAATTTAAATTGGGAAAAAAGAACTTAATCCATATTTTGAAACCTTAAATATGAACTTAGTATTTCTCTCTTAAAAAAATAACTGAAAAAACTTGCAAACAAAGTAAACTTAGCTTTCTTTGGCCGAAATCTCCTTTGATTTCTCAGTGTGTATCAAATAGTAGTCCTTTGTTCGTCACTAATCTATGAAATTCCTATGCCTTCACTTACTTCAACTTCCCCTTACTATGACTTTGATACCATATTACAAAAAGAAACCAAGAACACAAGAGAACTTGCAAGAGAGAAATACTTCTTAGATTAATAAAATGGAGTGAGCATGCATCCTTTAATAGGGAAGCAATAACGTAAACCCTGAATGCAGGAACCCTAAAATTACTTAAATATAGTTTAACATTCCAAAGGGAGTTGTAACACCCCTCTTAGTGTTAACTTCTCAAGTTGCATAATTGCACAAGTTGTGCAATTAGCATCACTCAAATTACGCATAATGCATCTAATCGCATGTACATAGTAATTATTTTTTTATTAATGAGTAATTTTAATCATATGGCTATTACTATTTACACCATCAATGTTTAGATATGTCAATGATCATTATATCATATACGTATAAAGTTATTAATGAGCTACTTTTCCCAATATTAGCAAAACAAAGTTGTCTATCATATAGTAAATCTTA
The DNA here is from genome assembly GCA_009831015.1 of Picea engelmannii. NCBI lineage: Eukaryota > Viridiplantae > Streptophyta > Pinopsida > Pinales > Pinaceae > Picea > Picea engelmannii. The sequence continues at coordinate 39,776 of ML786819.1, read as the reverse complement.
TCATAATGAGCTATAAAATTATAGATATAATATATTGTGTCGAATATTAGTTTGCAAAGATAAGTTATTCTACCACATCACTTAGATTTTTCCTTTATGGAACCTAAGAACAATTTAATAACTGCTCTTTTATGTGATACGCCAGTTCATCACTAACACTTAACAACTATTTTGTACAATTAAACATGAGTTCAGATTTATGGAAAAATTTCATGTTATAGCTTAATAAATTGAATTCATAGAAATTATAAATTTTACGACCATAACTTTGTATTGCAAGTCTAAAGGCTAATTATTATAGGGATTACCTAGTCTTATACCAATACTTTCTTATCATCTAAATATCATAATTTTATGTAATTATTTGAAATTGAAGGTAATAATAATAAACTCGAGAAGAGATAATAAGTAAATTAGAAATCTATTATTCATTATATATATATATATATATCAAACAAAAATAATGTCCCCGGGGTGTAGTGAAGTCGGTGATGGAGTGCATTGTTAAGGCTCTCCGTTATGTGAAGTTATCGGTTTGAAACCTCGATTTACCTTGTGTATCATGTATGGGGCATCGTGGACACACATGGAAGTTATAGTGGTAGAATTTGGATAACATGACTATGTATCACACGAGTACATATCCAACTATTTTCTGATTCCGCTAATCACAAAAAAATAAATTAATAAGACTGAATTTGTTGATGCAAATTCAATCTAAATTTTTTCAACAATTATCTAATATGTAGAATTTCAATAATACCTATATAAATTAATAAGCAATAAACATATTGTAATGAAAATACATTGAACATATAAATTTTCCTTTAAACCATCCAATCATATAAATTAGTTTCTTCTTGGTTTGCTTGATCAAATGACACTTGTTTCCTGTGAGTATGTCACACATAATCACACCAGTCTAGTTGAGCGATATCATATTTTATAACCACACAGAACGAATATAATTTGTTGCTCTCATGTTAGTTTACTTGAGTTCCATTCTTAAATAAAACCACTATAAAATTTACCAAGTCGATTCACAATCAAAAGGACAAAATTTTAAATCAAATCTACGGTAGATCATTATTAATATCAATGGAACTCATAAAGTCGTTAACTAAGATCTCGCCAATCTTGGTTATGAGTGTACTATTTACAAACTAAGGGATTTCCATTGTTTGGGTCGTAATTATAGGACTCCAACTCTAGTTCACATTATGACTATAATTATACAGCATTTTCATTTCAAAATTTTCAGTGAATATATCCAGCATTTTCATTTCAAAATTTTATATTGATATGGGTTGGCAACGTCAATATTATCATGTCAGTCCATTTTAATACATCCATGTTATCATCATAAAAATATTTAAATGAACCAATTTTAATTCATTACTAAATGTGAATCATATAATTAAAAAGTTTAAGTTTCATCATCAAAGTACAAGTTAATAAACACAATCATTTATGAACAAATTCCCTCAAATAATAACATACAAACCATTAAACAAGTAGAATAAAATGTGGCACTACATACACCCCCTCTTCAAGAAACTTCATCCCAAAGTTCTAGAATAAATATGGAAATTGTTGACACATTTCAGTTGCATCCTCCCAAGTAGCAGAACTAGGACTATAGCTATCCCATTCGAGATTTACCTAATCTACCAAGAGACATTGAAGTTGTTGAGTATGTTGATCCAAAATGTGGATGGGTTTAGCTTGTTATCCCCCACTTTAGGGATAACTAAGGAGATTATGTCTCGAGGCCCACAGGTCCTAGACATGGAGTACCAAGAGCCAAATCGACTTGATCATGGCCCTAGAGGGCCCATCTTTTCTTCCTTTTAGCACCTCCACTTTGTCAGCAACAACAACATCCATCACATCGGCTTGGTCCTGTAGCAGAGATGGATCTTGCTCCATGAGGTAATGAATCCTGGTATCATGGTATGTGTCACTCTGATCCTCAAAATCTTTGAATATGTGAATTTAGTTATTTTTGTTTCTAACGGGTGCTTGGATCTTATACTTATCCACCTTACCATGTCTGGGGGCGATGATCAGATGCTCTAGTAAGCCTGTGCCCATAGGTTTTGAGTTGCCACTGGGGGGATTCATGAAAAGTCATTGTCCGCTCCCATCATACTTACCACTTTCCATCTTACTCCCACTCATCCATCCCATTACACTGGTTTGGGAATTGGGTTGGCCAATTATTTAAGGGTTGCACCTTACCTTGTGGGAAGAAGGGGCTAAAGGCCCAAAAGGTAAAAGTAGCTGGAAAAAGATAAAAGCCTAAAAATAAAACCTTGGGATGCTTCACCCAGGGAACCCCGAGAAAGAAGTAAAAGGATTCTCAGCAAGAAACAGAGGGACCCATAAAAAATAATAAAACAAGACCTAGTCGGAGGATCGAGGGTCTCATCACGAGCCAGCCTATTAGGTCCATAGGAATCTAGCGGTATGACACTACTAGCAGTTGGTTACCATGTCAGGGTAGTGGCTCTTGGTGGCATAACCAAGAGAAATGGGATCTCATCACGAGCCAACCTTCTCATTTCCGTGAAAGTTCTTGTGGGTAACATTTCCACCACTGGTCACCATGCCAGGGCATTGTCCCCTGACTAGCTTCTTGAAGAAAAAGAAATAAAGAATAAATATAAAAGGCATGAATGGGCTTGGAAACATTTGCATCCAGGACATGTGCAACTCGCATTCTACAAAGGCACCCAAAGGTAAGCCATGCATTTCCCAGCTATCATTGCACCCCTTGTCAGGACATCCCTTATCCACCTCATCCACTAACATGACTTGGATTTGACTTCTCCCGGAAATATCCCACATCCAGTGAGCATTATCCCAATAGAACACCCTTTCACTTCTTCCAAACTTGGCTTGCATATTTGTGTAATGTCTTTGAGCACTTGACTGGGTAAAAGGTTTTATTCACATGTTTAATAAAATTAATGATTGGATTTGATTGACATTTCTATGATCCCTGTGACTTGTGAGCCCATGGAGGGCGTATCTGTTGAAGTGCAGAATCATACCCGACGGACAAGTACACGTGGGGAGATGATTAGTTCGGAACTCCATGGGGATGAGAGCCCACCATATGGATGTTGAGACCCCGACAGGGGGCAGAGACAGGTCAGAGGGGTTTGCACAGGAGAAGAGGAGGATGTTCCATAGAGGCAGCCTAGCAGAGCCTTACCTAGGGGGTTTGTGCCCTTTCCACTAAGACATTGGCCTTGGAAGGCCCATGACATCACGTAGGACATATTATGATGTCATCCAGAGATATGGGATTTTTGGGAGGCAGTTGAGGCATGTTCGGCACATGTGGCAACTTCTAGAGGCCCAAGGAGGGATAACGTTTTGCTCCAGGAGGCCCATGTTTCCCTAGAAAGGGATAATGTCACCCTAAAAAGGGAATGGCGTCTTCACTTTTTCTTGATTAGGGTTTTAAATTATGACATTTAATGTAAAACAATATTTTTATGTATTTTGGCCTTGTTGGCCTTTTGGTGACCTAAAATTAAATTAAGGTCATTTCTATTGTATAAATAGAGAGCTAAAACTCTCTTATTTTCAGGATCTTTCACTCATAGTTGTGTGAGGTCTGAAATTTGCGCCCTCCTTTACGGTTTTTGGCTGAAATATTGATGCGCACTTGTTGAAGGAGGCTTTTCTTGGCTATTTTCTGCATTTTCTTGGTGGAAGGTTTACAACTAGGGTTTGGCTTAATGAATGGTTGATGAATGTAAGTGAATTTCTACAATCCTTCTTTGTTTGAATGGTTATGGTATCTTTTACTTGCATTTTAATGAAATTTGTTGGATTAAACCCTAAGGAATAAGCACATGTTGGTGTCCTTGTTTCAAGTCCCTACTAAGTTATGCTAAGAGCCATTTTACTTGTTGAAGATAGATGTTAGAGCCTTTCCATAGCAACACTCTACCATTCACCCTTCAAGCTAGTCGTTTTTACTTTTCCCTTTGAGCTAAAGAAGGAGGAAGATGCACTAAGGCCTAGGTTTACTACACCTTAGTGAGTTGTCTTCCCCTAGGGTTGATAGGTTGAAGCCTTGCCTTAGCAACACTTCAACCATCACATATCTCTTGTCTTTAGCCAAACCATTATCACTTCATCCTTCAACTTTTGTAGCTTGTTTGACTCCATTTTCCCTAATAACGCTCTAGTCTAAGACCTTGCACTTGAGTGCTCTTGATCACAACTTCCAAATACTCTTGAACAATTATTAACATCTTCTAACCCTAGCCTATATTAACCTACTAAACCTAATGTTTCCATTATCCTTTTGAGTTATATTTATACTTTCTGGCATTTAATCCTTTATTTGAGCAAATTGAAAGATTGTCTAGTCATTGCTTCTAATGAATGTTGGTATTCGACATTGATGATAAATCGTTATTTCTCATCATGAAGCTTCTTTAGCATTTATTGTGAAGTAATATATTGTACATCATTGATTTGCTTCATCAATATTGTCTATCAATTGCTTTATATCATAAATTCCTAGATTATATGAAGTACTAACCAACAAGTGATCTTGCACATGTATAGTTTTCTTGTTGCTTTGTCCCACGCAGGTACAATTTCTGGTTATTACTATCTTTTATTGGTTGTTTAGCCAAACATTTTGATCGGTGGTGATTTGTGAGGGGGGAAACTTTACTTACACATAAGATTTTTCCTTCTCAAAACCCCAAGTCACCAGGGATGTCTCTGTTGGGCCTACCACCCTAAATAGAAAGAGTTATCCTATCGAGGTGACAATGGTAGGAAAGTCTCAGTTTTGCGAGTTTGCCTTTCTTTCACCTATCCTTTACTTCCAGGTACAAACTGTGTGATAACATTTCGGTGTCGTTGTCGGGGAACACTGAGTTTCTCCTCAGGACAACACTTTTCGATAAGCCTTTCCTCAAGACCCTCTACATTACAAGCTTACCTAGTGACTCCACTAAGGGTGATTCCCTTATATTTTTGATAATTTCAAGGAAATTATCTGGTGACTCCACAAATGACAAATCGTAGTGGGCATCAGTACATACCTCCTTATACTATTGTGGTCTTTGTTACCTCTACAAATCCGTTTACCTCCATAAGTTATCCCAAAAGGTCTCACGAATAACTCTTTGGCTCTTTGGACTTAGCTAACACCCAAGGGGGATTACATGATCTACCCAATAAGGTTGACTCATGGATACCTAGATTTTCAGGAGAAAAGGGATCATGTCGTAACTCTCATTGGACCAAGTTTTGTGAAGAGTTTCAATTTCACCAATCCAGATAGGAACACGCTAATGTCTCTACAAGGCTTTTTGCAAGATCACTCACTGGGAGTTCCAGAGGATGGATTAACAGTCTCCCGAAAGGGAGCATCAAAACCCCTGAATATCTTGAACAAACTTTTAAGAACAGTTGGTGTAAAAAGGAAAGTATGGATTCCCTTTACTCTCAATTCCTTAAAGATTGCAAATAAACAAACGAAGATGTTAGGGAATTCAATGGTAGGTTGAATACTCTCATTAAAAACATTGATCCCAATTTCCTCCCCAAGAGCATTTTTCTCCAACATTACCTTAACTCTTTTGAAGGAACTTTACAACTCACCCTCAAGAATCGATTTCCTGCAAACCTAGAAGAATCTCAAGATGTTGCTTGCCAAATTGAAGAGAATCTTAAGTTTAGTAGTCCCACCCATCAAGTCAAACTTTTGAACAATGATGACATCTGGGAAATAAATAAGGAAAGCATGGGAGGACCAGAGCATGACCTCCTAGAGATTCTAGAGTTAGAAAACAATGCTTTCCATAGGAAATGGAGCACAAGTTTCTCAAACATGAAAGATTCCTCAAATTTTTCAAGACAACATGAACCATCCAAATATCTAAGTTTCTCTGAAAAAATCACTCAGTTAGAAAGGTCACTATCACAAATCCAAAAGCCACTTTCTATGAGACCTCACCAAACAATAAAGTCTCATGGTCCAAGAAAATAGATTTGTCTAAGCACTTTGGACCTACAAAATGTTGCAAGGCAAGAAAACGATCTTGAATCATGGATACCTAAGGACTCCTATTTTGAACCTCATCACCCAATGGATACTCATGTTAGACCTAATTTTTTAGATTCCATATTCACCTTGACCACGCCAAATCAAACCCAAGAAAATCAAGACATGAGGGAGCCTAGGTTTGAATACTTTGACCAAACAAATGAGGACTCAAGGATGAGGTTTGAAGAGCCCTAGGTGTATACTAGTAATCAACCCCAACGTTTCCCAAAACCTGGCAATAATAGCACCAACTTGAGCACTAGTATGGCCTATATCTTGCAAAAGGTTAAAGGGATTTGTGAAATGTTGGATATCCCTTCTCTAACAAAGCAAATCCCAGATGACTAACTATCGTTCGAAGGAACTTCCACACTATTGCAAACTGGTTATTTTGAGGAAAATGAGCAAACACCCTTTTCCTTGCTAACAAATGATCATGGACCTAGTGACTATAACTCAGTAGATCCATGCTTGTTTCAAGGTTGGTCCACTCTTCCTTTGACAGAAGAAGATAATATTAGTGAACTAACATGGATTAAGGGAAAGGGTGACCAACATGTTTCTAGCAACCATGAGAACAATATTGCACTATGTGATGACGATGTGTTACATTTGCAAGAAACATGCATAAGGGATAGTGCTTTGATAAAACCCCACCCCATCGCTTTGGAGAAAGAAAGAGATACAAATTGGGGTGATTGTCCTGACGATGCCTATGACATCTCTGAAGACTGGGATGATTATTGTTCTACACAAGGAGATGACCATCTGTTAAGAAAAGGGGTTGGCTTCATCAAATGGGAAGGAGATGATATTGGAACTAATAAATCCCATGACCAAGTAAAGAACGTGGGTCATGTTATAGAAGCCCCCCATATTTTCCTCAATATCACTCTTAAGGAACACCGAGAAGGCATAAAAGAGGCAGCCAGGAAGGCTAGAATGGAAGTAATAAGCAACTTGAACCAGGAATCAAAGGAGAAGTTGGGGAAATGAGAATTTCAAGTGTATATACAAAATAAGCTAAACCAACCTATCCTTACCATTCCTGCAATAACTCAAAAAATCCTTCACCTATGAACATTCTTCCTCCTAAAACACCCAAAACCAAAAGGGTGGACTTGAACTTTGACTTCCAAGGGGCATTATCCAAGATGCACGTGACCATCCCTCTAAGAGAAGTCATTAAGGTACCATATATTAAAGAAAGATTTGATAATTTCTTCAAAGGATCAGATGGACCTACGGACCCCCCCTATTATGCTACAATCTTATCACTTTATAGTCCAATATGATGAACACTCGCCCTTTTTTATGACCTTCCTAATGAATAATAAGAGCCTCAACAATTGCATGTTGGATTCAGGGGTCGGTGATAACATGATGTCTCTAAAGGTCATGCAACAATTGGGCCTAAAAGTCACACGACCTTACAGAAATGTGTGTGGTTTTGAGTCTAGAGACATACCCACACATGGGGTAATTGAAAATGTGGAATTTTTCCCTAAAGAACACCCTGTGAGAGTAATCCACATTGACATAGTGGTAGTAGATGTCTCAGATGTGTGGGGGATGTTGTTGTCTAGGAAATTTGCCTCAATTTTTGGTGGTACCCTTGATATGGACCTCACTTATGTGAATATACCTTTGAACAATGGAACAATAGACCGTCTCCCAAATGTGCCAATGACCAAAACCCATGTGCAAGAAACTGGTAATCCCATCAAAGATGACAAAGCACATGAGAAAATCATGGAAAGTATTCCCGAATTTTCTACCCAAGATATGCCCTTTGCAACAAAGGAATATTTTGATGAGATACAATGGCCCGCAAGAGAAGAATACCAGCAAATCCTAGACAAGTATTAAAACAAAGAAGTTGGGGCTGTAAAATTACTAAAGAAGGAAGAAAGCGATATACTGATTCGACCTTCCCATCAGGAATATTTACAACAAAATCCCACCCTCCTCCCTCTGCACAATACACCAAGGTTGTTCAGGGAACAACCAAATTCAAAATCAGAGAGTACATGGAGGGGGACGTAGTATGGATGTGGGATACCAAGAAAGGGGAGCCTACTAATGTCAAAGGAAGTACTCAGTTTTGGCTTGGACCTTTAAGAGTTGGAAGAAAGTTGGTTAATGACTCGTATTACCTATCTACATTGGAGGGACGAAGGTGCCCATTACCAATCAGCACACACCTCCTCAAACCCCACCAAGGTGGGGGAACTTGAATTCACAGGTAAGTGCAAGTAAGTAGGTAGGCATTTGCATTCATTGTATATACCATTTGCATTGCATGCTAGAGTAGTTTTCTTTCACATTTGTACATATGCTTGCTTTCATTTTTATATATATGAGTTGGGGGTGATACCACCACCCCAAATGATTGTTAATATTTTATGTTGAGATCAAGCAGGTTATAGGTTATGTTGATTAAGGTTGGTTGTCATTGATGTCAACCCTTGAAGAAAGACCCGTAGCACAAAGGTTTGGGTAGTGGACCCAATATTGTTTGATGTAAATATGACTCATTATTGTTTTGTCATGGTTGATAAGAAGTAAATATGGATGAACTCCAAAGTGGTCCCCTTATGGTGAAAGCCCTCACGGGAAGACGCTTTGTGGAGTAAGAGAACCCATGCTTAATTGTGGAATAATGAGATGAAGGAAAGTGAATTTGTCAGGGAAAATATCCAATATGGATAGTGTTTTTCATGTCATTTCCTATGGTATGTGGAACATCACATAATTCCTCACAGTTAGAGAGTTATGGCCATGAGAAGTTGGAGACCCCAGGTTTGGGTAATGAACCCAAGTTTGTTTGATGGGTAATGGTATGAGTTATGATAGTTTTCAGATAATACTATTCTATATGGATAGTACATGTCATGCCATTTATGGTGGTATGTAGAACTTCACATAACTCCTCACGGTTTGAGAGTTATGGCCTTACGAAGTTGGAGGACCCTCATATGTCATCTAGAAGCCCCAAAAGGTCAAAGTAGTCAAATTAGTTTAAGAGATTTTAAAAGGTAAATAATAAAGTGAAGTGATGAGTGTATTATAATTCAAGTGAATACAAAAAAATTATTTCAATAATAAATTTAATGGAGAAATTAGAAGTGGACCCAACCCTAAAATAAGGAAAGTGGGCCAAGTGACCTAGAAGATGTTTTAAGGAAGCTACTTGGACAATATAAATAAGAGGCAAGGCTGTCTCATTTGAATCACACTTGAGAATATTGAATATTTATATGTGTCTGAGGTAACCAAGGATATCTAAACCAGAATTCTGAGTGAAGGTGAAGAAAAGAAGGCCGAAATGCAAGGAAGGATAAATTATTTTGAGGGTGCTTTCTAAGGTATGTTATTTACAGGTCATCTCACCATTTTCGCTATAAAACATTTTCTATAATGATTCAGACCGTGAAATTGCTATGCAAGTTATAAAACATATCCAAGTATGTGTGGTAAAAAATTCAGCTTGTGGGTCGTTGTATTTTGGGAGTTACACTCTGTTGAAAATAGGGTTTGTGGCCAGTCCTGAAACTAGTCAAAATCAAGTGTTTTGGGTAAAAACATCATAATTTATTCATAACAGATCCAAATTCAGTGAGACCAAATGTGTTGGTTAGGGTATAGTCTTTAGTATTCTTTGTAACAATTTCAGATCAATTCATCAAACATTTTGTGCGGGGCACGCTCTACAAGGTCGCTCTCTAGAATAAGCCAGAATTCAGCAAGGTATGCCATTTTTGCTATAACTCCTTTTCTGAGAGGTTCCAAGTAGTGAAACTTGGAGGAATTGCATAAAACACACTGAATAATATTGTGTATCAGTTTCATATCTTTATACATTACAGGTTCAAAGTTATGATTACTTCAAGTTAGGGTTGTTGACTAATCCAAAACTAGGCATGTGAGACTAAAGAAAAGTTTGATGAAAATGCTAGTCTCTTGTTTTTAAAGTCAATGAATGTTTGTAGGAATGTGATCATATACACTAGGTCTATTACAGAGCTATAAATCAGATTTGGATGATGAAATTGATGAGGGATTTTGGTTGTGGTACATGTTGAGTACATGGTTGAGACAAGTAGTTGATGAGTTGGCGCACATACATGAGGTGTATAGTTGATGATGTTGGTACATATTGATGAGTCATAGTTGATAAGTAGTTGACACATAATTAGTACATACTTGGTACATGGTTGGATGCACTTGTTTATGGTACAGGTTGATTACAGGTTGGTGCATGGTTGATGCACTTGTTTATAGTACAGGTTGATTACAAGTTGAGGTATAGATTGATTATTGGTATAGGTTTACAACGGTATATCTCACAGTGATAGTGTGAGATTGGTTTCATCATTCTACTTCTACTTCAAGGTGGTAGGACGGGGCAAGGACAGGTGGTTGTAGCCACCTTTCTATTGTAGCCGGAGAACATTGGGGGTTGTAGCCTCCTTCTGGTTGTAGCCTCCTTCTGGTTGTAGCTAGAGAATTGGGGAGTTGGAGCTTCCCTTAGGTTGTACCCTGAGAAACTAGGGGGTTCAAGCCTCCTTCCAATTGTAGCTGGAAAACAAAGGAAGTTGGTGCTTCCAATGAATGTAATTCTTCAAGACATATAAGAAAAAGAATTGTATGGTTTTCTCCTAATTTGGGTTTCCACGTAAAACACTGGTGTACTGTGTATCTATGTGATTGTTTATTTATTACTACTCATTATTAGATAATAATTCTACATTGATATAACATTTGAAGAAAAAGGATTATAATTACGTTATTACTGATTCACCCCCCCTCTCAGTAATGCAACAATTGGTATCAAAGCAGGTTCCTTCAGAAATCAGTTTAACCACTGAAAGGTAGATCATGGAGAGTATCAGCTCGTATAAAAATGGAATACCATGGTTTGATGGACAGAAGTATGTTTTTTGGAGCATAAGGATGAATATATATATACAAGCACGGGGATTTCAAGTTTGGCAATCAATTGTAGATGGATACATAGCACCAACAGTTCCACCAACAAATAACAAAGCAGTGAAACTCGGTGAAAATAATCCCAAAGCCGTAAATTCACTTTTGAATGGTCTCAGTGATACGGTATTCACCAAAGTTGCACATTGTAAATCTGCAAAAGATATTTGGGACAAGCTTCGAAATATTTATGAAGGAGATTCAAAAGTCAAAGCAACAAAGCTTCAAACTTACAGAGGTCAGTTCGAACAACTAAAAATGAAGGAAGATGAAGATATCGCAACCTACTTCTTACTAGTCGATGAAACAGTGAATGCAATCATAGGATTGGGAGAAGAAATCGAAGAATCTGTAATTGTTAAAAAGGTACTAAGATCTCTTCCTATGATATTCAACCCTAAGATATCATCACTAGAAGAAAGATCGGATCTAAAATCAATAAGCATGGACAAACTGCATGGAATCTTCACAGCATATGAGATGAGAACTGAACAGGAAAATCCAAATGTAAAAGAAGCATCCTTCAAAGCATCCAAAGATCAAAGAAAAAGAAAACGGGACAAGAAGAATATAGCAGCAGCAATGACGTCTCGGAAGATGATGAAGAAGTGGCCAACTTCCTCAAAAAACTAGACAAGGGAACCAACGGTAAGTACAGAGGTAATCTTCCTTTAATTTATTTTAATTGTGATGGTATTGGTCATTTTGCTAACAAATGTCCTCATAAGAAAAAGAGAAATGATGAAGGTTACTCAAAAGGCAGACAAACATATAAAGGTAAAATAACTACAAAGAAAGTTTTCAAGAAAAACTTTTGCACCAAAGAAGACATCTCATCATCAGACGAAGATGAAGTCAGTGACAGTGAAACAGGGAGAGTTCTATTCATGGTAGTAGAAGATTCTGATAAAGAAGACTCCGAAGAAGAATATGAAGAAGCAAATGAAGAAGAAATTGAAGAGGCAGAAGTTGACTTCCGAGAAGAATTAATGAGTGCCATAGAAGTTATCAAAAGAGAAAAGAAGAAAAATAAGAAACTACAAGCAGAACTAGATAAGAAAAAAGACACTCAAGAACTAGAACAAATGATCACAAAATTGAAGGTTCAAATAGAAGAAGATAAAAGAATTGAAGAAGCACTCAAAGAACAACTAG
>ML786818.1:466920-483654 GCA_009831015.1 Picea engelmannii | reverse complement strand
GAAGCTTCCTTTGATCTAACTGTAATCTAACTGTTCTAATTAAGCAGGGTAACTAACTATCTAACAAAGCAAAGTTCATTCCAATCCTAAGTTATGTTCGAATTAAAAACTAGAAACTAATCAAACATGGTTCATGTTCTAAACCCTACAGGCATCAGTCAGGGATTCAATATTCATCAACATAAAAAATAACAGTATGCGGGAAACGATTCTGTTGAAGAACGATTAAACACGATTCTGAACCAGTCAATCTTTAAACTGTAAGCTATCCTGTATGCAAATTCCATAACACTGAAATGAACTAAAGCTATGACAGAATAAAGCTAAATCTATGACATAATAAAGCAGCGGCTTGCACCGGTTTGGCGGGCCCAACCAAACGACACAAACGCTGTAAGTAATAACCAGAGCCGACTAGATCATTCTATGCAAACATGGTGTAACTTCACGCTTCATTAACTCATAAGAAAAATACTCAAATCGTATGACAGTCGTGTAACATAACGTAACAACAGTTTTATATTCAGAAATGTGTGTCCATAACATAACATAGTCCAACCCGTTCTCTGGAGTGATCGCGGGTTTATATATAAATCCTCCTGTTTATAACAGTCTAAAAAAAAGATACATAAAACAAACGGATCCCCCGATCCGAAAATAGCTTGGAATCAAGTTTTAAAACGTACTTCACATCTTCGTGACACGTAGTGTCACGAAGTGTGAATGATGAAGAATTAACGACCCAGTTTTATCATTATGCCTTCAAGCACCCTGTGGGCGATGACTTCAGCTGTCATGCAAATATCTCTGTCTCCCATTCGGGCCATAACGCTCAGATGTTGAGCGGCTCCATTGGTATCTCCACGGGTACGAGTTGGTACCTGGTACCGGCATCCTGTTCCAAAAATAGAAGTGGTACCTAACCCAAGCGACATTAGTTCCAATATCAATTTAAAGCATCAAAGTGCATAAAAATAGATTGAAATGCAAAGATACCTTAAGTAACCCCATTGAATGGTAGGGAGATGTCAATTACGTTAAAACAAGGCCAAAAGGGTGGTACTGGTATATAAATGGAGGTCTGTGGAATATAATATAGGCAAAAAACATGATCAAAACCGGAGACCAACAACCCCATGCCCAAAAGTGTTACCCCCATCCACCTCATACTCTCCAAATAACTTAGAGAGGGTCCACTTGGGAAACACTCCTTAACTTGGGGAATGATTCACCCAGTAGGTCGCCATTACAACCCTCCCATACCTAAATTTGGCAAGTTGCATAAGGTCTTTGAGCATTTGTTTATTTTGAGAGGGGGGATTTAATGCACATGTTTGGGTGGTTATTTTGTTATATATGGCTTACTTGACATGATTCTTGTGACTTTTGAGCCCTTTGAGGGTAAATTTTCCTATCGTTGTAGGGCCTTGGCAGGTGGAAAGACACTTTGTGGAGGCACAAGGTCACTTAGACCTTCACTTGGGGCTTGAATCCCACCGGATTGATGATGTGCCCTTGATTCTTGGACAAATGGGCCAGAGAATTTACCTTTGGAGGTACTTGAGGATCCCCTGTAGGTGATTTGCTAGCCTTCTCATCCCCAATGAATTTCCTTTGGAGACCTTACACTGCACTTCTATGGTATGACATCACATGTGGAAGGCTAGGGTTTGATGGTGTTGGTGATGATGTTGATGACTTGGAATTATTTGGTTGAGGGAGGCCCTTGCACATGGAGACCAGTCCTTTGGAGGCCCAATGACTTCCTTATCCAACTCAACGTCTTTCCATTTGAGCCCAAACGTCACCCTTTTAGGGAATGACTTCATCTTTTGGGGGCTATCTCTTTTGTAAAATTAAAATTTGATTTTGTTAAGGGGAAATTAGAGGAGTTCGGCCTCCCTAATTTTGTTTTACCCTAACTAAGTGGAAAAAAAATTGTTTATATGACCTTGTATAAATAAAGGTCATTTCATTTCATTTTATCATAGATCATCTCACTTGAGAATTACATACTTTGTGGCTGAAATTTTCACCCCTCTTGGGAAAATCACATCTCTCTCTCTCTCTCTCTCTCTCTCTCTCGTGCATTTTTTTGATACTTAAACAATTGTATTTGGATATAAAGTGGTGTCTTATCTCTTGGATTCTTGTCTCTTTCTATGGTGATGAAATGTTCTTGGTAGATAAGGGTTTATCTTGATATTTTATTGGAATTGGTAAGGAATTTTTGCATATTGTTGGTGTTTCTTTCTCGTTTCATTGTTATTCTTGTCTAGACCCTTGGAGAAGTATAAGGGAATACACCCTTCACCAAGATTCATCATAATTTTTATTGGATAAGCTATTGCAAAAGGTTGCTAGGAGGAGTAAAAAGGCTTACACCCTCCTAGATTTACTTTGTTATATTTACTTTCTCTATGGGGTTAAAGGGATTACACCCCTAGAGAAGTAGTGGACCTAAACTTACACAAGAAGACTCCATAACCCATTGACAAGGAACTAATCTTAATTTTCATTGGAGAAATAAAATCATTGCATTGGTATACATGAAATTGACAGATAATGTATTTGTTCAAGTTGGAATATTTTCTTAGTGTCATAAGCTTGCTTGTTCCCTAAGGGAATCTAGTTTGTCCAAGTAATTCTCTTTATGTAATAAAATTAATTCTATAGACATTAGGGGTGCATAAAAACACTCTTAAAACTCTCTCATTACTCACTTTTCCACCGTTGAAATTTACTTGTGAGCCTAGATTATTGTTATACTATTCAATGGCTATATTTTTTACGATTTATTTGTTGATTTATGTGGTTGGAATTTTCTAGTGTATAATATGTTTAATACATTGATCAAGGTGGATATCGGTGGCCACCCACCTTTTCCAACTCGCTCAAAACAATTTTCTAGCAATTTTGGCAATTTACTATTTTTAGCAGTTTTTAACTTCCAGGGCCATTTTGAGGCCTAAATGAAGGTTTTTTGGGATCGAGCTTGTCGATGATACACAAAGGCTCCTATTGAGCCCCCAAAATGAATCTCCTCGATGATACCTTTCCAATGGGATATCGTGCGCCTAAAATGAAGATCATATGCAAAAGTTACGACCCTGGGAAGTTGATGTACTAACTTACCCAAATGGAGCCCAGATGACTTTTGACACTTCATCTCCTAGGGTTAGGTTTTTGGATGTCTATGGTTTTTGACATTCCTGTTTATTGTAAAAAGGACTTCAAAGCCTCATTGTAATGATCTTCTTGTGAATGCGCACAGTCGTTGCATCTCTTCTCAGAGATAACCTGCCACCATTCCAACAAGCTTGTTTTCCATTGCATTTTACAGTTTCAGCTTATTTATTTATTGAATAGAAAATTGGTTTTATTGTATCTCTATTATTTTGTGTTAATAATATTTTAATAATCTATATTCATTTCGTTATGCTCATAAAATTTGGATCAGTGGTATCAGAGCAATATGCTCCTTGTCGTCTTAATGCATGTCCCCAACGAGGTCAAGGTACAAAGAATTGGGTCTCGAGCTTGTTTCTCTCGAGGACAAAATCTCTCACATGCCCAAGAGACCTCTCATGGCAAGAGAAAATAAAGATTATGGGATAGGATATCTTTTCAAAATGTTGTTTGAGGAATCCCTCACGCAATATAGGAACGTGATGATGGATAATTTCACGCAAATCCTTCTGCAGCTACCAATAGGTGACGCATCTTCCTTGAGCGGAGGCGTCACCCCCTTCAAGGTACAAATCAACTTTGATATTCCTATATTTGAAGGTCATATAGACACAGATGTTGTAGACAAGTGGTTGAATCTATTAGAAGGGTATTTTTTTGTCCATAACTTTTTGAATAGAGAAAAGATTACTTTTGCACTCCTCAAAGTCGTTCCCCATGTCAAATATTGGTGGGAAACTTTCTATGAGAAAAAGGAAATAGAGGAACCCTCATTATTTATAGTCGTGTACACCTAGGAATCCTTTAGGGATTCTATTAAGGAACAATACTACCCTATCGTAATTTATGATGACTTGTATACCAAATGGACCACACTGCGCAAGAAAGAGACCAAGCAGTGCCAGAGTTCACATATATCTTCCATACCTTGTGCACCAAGATGGGTATCAAAGATTCAGAGTGACATTTGGTGCTCAAGTATCGCAGTGATCTGCATAGATACATCCAAACCAAAATGGAATTTCTGGACATCTTGTCCTTGGGCATGGCCTACCAATATGCCATCAAAATCGAGAAGAAGCTCAAACAAAAGACATAGAAATTTGGGTCTGGGAACCCCTCATAGAAAAATCTAGGAAGGGGCGCCCCCAACCCACAGAAAAAAGGACAGAGAAAATATGGACAGTATTAGGACAACCATTCCACACTACGAGCAAAGAAGGACACCGGAAAGACAAAGAAAGATATTGAGAAGTGGTGCGACTTCCATAAGAGCCCTTGGCATAACACTCTTGACTGTCGCTCAAAGCAGTCGTTGGTGGCCGAAGTGAAAGCCTCTGAATCAAATGCAGTTTCTGACTCTAATTCAAAACCATAAAGGGGAAGACGGATCATTGACACAGAACCCAGTGCCACCGTTGCTACCACCAAGCTCCAAACTGGTGAACCAGATGAGCCAGAAGAAGGCGAGTGCCTCTTCCATTCATAGATGTGGGTAAAAGGCACACCACTGCACTTCATCATTGATAGAGGTATCTAGAAGAACCTAATCTCAACAGAGGTCATCAAGCGGTTGGCCCTACCGACAATGCTGCACCCACATCCCTACACCATTGGATGGCTCCACCAAGGAAGTGATCTCCATGTCAGCCAACAATGTTGATTGTCGTATGGAATCAAGTCGTTCAAAGACAAGGTATTGTGTGATGTTGCTCCTCTCGAAGTTTGTAATGTTATTTTGGGCCAACCTTATTTATGGAAACATCATGTTGTATATGAGTCTAGGCCTCATAGTGTTATTGTTACTTTGAACATGAAATTGTACAAGATACCCGAGGTAGTCCCTCTTAGTGTTATTTCCTTTATCTATGCCAAGCAATGCAGGAAGGTCATCTCTCAGACTGAGAAATTTGTCTTCTTTGTGATTCACTCTCAGATTGAGTGAAAGATCACAGCCATATCCAGGGCCTTTGTGGCCGATATCTCCACACAACATAAGCAAGTGGATAAGGTCATGGAGGAATACTCAGATATCTTCTCCTCTCCCACCGGGGTACCTCTGCACTGCCAGGTCAAGCATCCCATCCATCTGACCCCAGGCACACCGCTACCCAATGGGCTAGTCTATCGTCACTCTCTATTAGAAAACGAGGAGATCAAGAGGCAGATCGAAGAACTTATCCACAAGGGGAACATTTGTCCCATATCATCTCTGTGTGGGATCCCAATTATGTTGGTGCAGAAGAAAGATGAGGCTTGATGACTCTGCATTGATTACTGGGCCCTAAATAAAATCACAGTCTGAAACCAGTACCTGATTCCCCAAATTGACAACCTCTTTGATCAGATCATGGGGGACAAATACTTTAGTAATATTGATCTGAATTCTGGCTACCACCAGGTCCCAATAGAACAGACAAATGTACAAAAGATTTCCTTCAAGTAAAAAGAAGGTCTTTTTGAATGGTTGGTCATGCCCTTTGGTTTGACAAATTCTCCAACAACATTTATGAGGATGATGGAAAATATCCTACAAACTTTCACCAATACTTTTGTAGTTGTGTATCTGGATGACATCCTCATCTACAACAAGACTTGGGTGGAACACTTGCAGCATATTCAGCAGGTTCTGCACACCCTGTGGCAACACAAACTATATGCAAACTTGGAAAAATTATCCTTCAACATGGATAGGGTCCATTACTTAGGCTACATTGTTGATCGGCATGGTGTGAATGTGGATCCAATGAAGATCTAGGTCATCCGTGAGTGGTTATCCCCAACCAAACTCACTGAACTTCAGAGCTTCTTGGGCATCACCAATTTCTATCGTAGGTTCGTGTTGGGATTCTCTCATATCACATGGATCCTCAACTAAGTAACCAGGGGTGGAGGTAAGGAAAACTTTGAGTGGGGCCTATCCCAACAACAAGCCTTCGATGAATTGAAGAAGAATCTGTGCTCATCCCCAGTAATTTCATTATCAGACCTGCAACATCCCTTTGAGATTGAGACAGATGTTTCAAACTATGTTGTGGGTGTCGTTCTCACTGAACACGGCCACCCCGTGGCATATCATAGTGAGACACTATCGAATGTTTTCCATAAGTACCCTAATTACGACAAAGAAATGTACTCCATTGTGCAAGCCTTCCGCCAGTGGAGACATTACATTCTTGGGAAGGAGACAATCATTCACACTGATCACAAGCCACTACAGTTCATGCAGACCCAAGGAAAATTGCAGAATGACCGCCATAAGAAGCGGTCCACATACTTACAGTAGTTCCACCTCAACATCAAGTATAAAACAAGAAGTACCAACCGAGTTGTTGATTGCCTCAACCGACCTCTAGTCATGATGCTAAACTCTTGCGACCACGAGACCTCTAGATGGCCTCACCTCTACGAGACAGACCCTAACTTCTCCACCACCTGCCAAATGTTGGGCGCCAACTCAGTGGTTGCTAATTTCCATCTTCAAGATGGGTTGTTGTGTCATCTGGTCCATCTCTCTGTTCCATCAAATGAGCACATGAAGTTGATTTGGGAAGCTCACTACAGTCAGGTGGCAGGACACTTTGGCGTCGAAAAGACAGTGCCAGTGTTGCAGAAACATTTATACTAGTCGAAACTTCGACATGATGTCGACAAGTATATCAGGTCTTGTACCGCCTGCACTATTGCCAAACCGATCACTAAGAAATAGGGCATGTACACCCCTCTGCCTACTCCTGACATGCCATGGGAATCCATCTCAATGGACTACATGTGGGCCTCCCATCCACCAAGAGGGGAAATTATTGTGTTTTTGTGGTTGTTGATCGCTTTTCCAAGATGGCAATTCTAGTCGCCTACAAGAAGAACATCATAGCAGAAGCCATTTCCATGCTCTTCTTTGAATGAGTATGGGTACATTTTTGGATACCACAAACCATTATCTCAGACTGTGACAGTCAGTTCCTCGACAGATTCTGGTCGAGCCTCTAGTCACTACTGGATACCAAGCTCACCAAATCCACTGCCTTTCACCCCTAGACAGATGGCCAAACTAAGGTCATCAATCAGATGATCATACATATCATGTGCATGTACAATTAAAAACACCCCCGCAGATGATATGAGAGTCTTACCCATGTCCAACATTGCTACAACCAAGCCCTGCATAGCTCAACTAGCCACAACCCCTTTCAGGTGGGGTTGGGATTCTAACCATTGGGACCCATGGATGTTGCACTACCCCTAGTGACCACCTCAGCCGACTCATCCCCTGCTCCACCAGAAGATGACAAATCCACCTGGTTCATTGATCAGATCCATCACATCCACCAACAGGTTCAGGATATTCTACATAAGTCTAATTCCAAGTACAAGCAGATCCATGATCAACATCGAGTGACACATAAGTTTTAGGTGGGAGACAAAGTTTGGTTGCACTTGCAGAAAGAATTCCTTACAGGGCCCCATCAGAAGCTTCTCCCACTCCATTATGGTCCACACACCATCACCAAGACTATGGGTGACAATGATTTTGAGCTCAACATTCCCACTTTCCTTGGCCTGCACCTAGTCTTCAACGTGGCTCTCCTTCGACCATATTTCCCACCATTATTGGACACCTCAGAGATAGCAGAGTAGTTGACACCAACAAAGCTCAACCCTGACTGAATGCAATAGGAATCTAGTGATCCTATTGTGGACACATAGATCAAGGGCACTTGACAGCAAAGGATCCAGGTTTATCGAGTCATCAAAGTAGGGCAGCTCCTGCACTAAGGCAAGTGGCTCACTCGGGGCCAAATTCAGCATAAATTTCCTCATCTGATGGGGGAACTCAACGCAATGGAGACCATTTCTTCCTAAGGAGGGAGGATTGATCCAGGTGGATTTCGATATCCACCCACCTTTTCCAAATCACTCAAAATAATTTTCTGGCAATTTTGGCAATTTACTATTTTTAGCAGTTTTTAACTTCCGGGGCCATTTTGAGGGCCTAAATGAAGGTTTTTTGGGATCGAGCTTCTCAATGATAGATGAAATCTCTAATTGAGCCCCCAAAATGAATCTCCTCGACGATACCTTTCCAATGGGTTATCATGCGCCTAAATGAAGATCGTATGCAAAAGTTGCAACCATGGGAAGTTGATGTACTAACTTACCCAAACAGGGCCCACATGACTTTTGGTGCTTCATCTCCTAGGGTTGGGTTTTTGGATGTCTAGGGTTTTTGACATTCTTCTTTATTTTAAAAATTCCTTCAGATCCTCATTGTAATGATCTTCTTGCGAATGAGTGCAGTCATCACATCTCTTCTCGGAGATAAGCCGCCACCATTCCAACAAGCTTGTTTTCCGCTGCATTTTACAGTTTCATCTTATTTCCTTATTGAATAGAAAACCAGTTTTACTGTATCTCTATTATTTTGTGTTAAGCATATTTTAATAATATGTATTCATTTCGTTCTGCTCATAAAATCCGGATCATACATCCACTTGGATGTTATAATATTTTATTATTAACACCTAACAAACAACCCTAACTGTCATTAAAGTTTCATTTTATTCAGTGGAAGTTGAACTAGACATTGCTAGCTTAGTTTCTAATATCTTTTACTTGAATTTTGAAAACATATTTTGCAGACATTTTCTAATTTACTTTGTTGATATAAATCTGATATACTGTTGCAATTTAGGACAACAAGTTTTCCTTTCTTGTCCCTTTGGTTATTTGGCTTGTATCTTTATCAATTGTATTGTCTCGAGAAGGTTTAACATTCTCTTGCAGGTACACAACACTTTGGCAACCTCCCTTCATCAACAAGACTCTTTTCCAAGCCTTTCTCCACTTCCAAACTTGACCTACAAGGGTTTCATTGGTTATTCTACCATTTTCCATCTCAATCCCCCTAGGGTCACCGAGATTCTCCCCCTGTGGTGACTTATCATCACTAAATTTAGGCCAATATATATCTAAGGTGATAGTGGGTAGTTACTCCCACAATTGTCTCACTCTTGTGGATTGGAAATCTGTGTGATAACATAACCCTTGTATTGATAATCCAAAAAAGAGAAAGCAATGTTCATGGGCCTCTTTAAGGGGGGAATTTCCTTTCAACAGAGCTTAAATACAATAACAACACTTGATAAAACATTTCATATCTCACTAGTTTTATAAATAGTTTCTCTCTAGCAAAACCCTAACTACTTGTGGTCCCATCACTAACAAGTACCAAACACTTAATGGGCCTTATTTAATAAAGAGAACCCTTTTAGATCGAGTAATCATCAAATAACTACCTAATGGACCTTATTCAAAGAATATGTCTGTGTACATTAATAATTAACTCATAAGTAACCCCAAAGTAGGGAGGTTAGGGTAGGGTCCTACCATTCTTATACTATATCTCATAAGCTTCTATTGTATTTCATTTATAATGGAAGGAAACCCAAAGAAACCAAAAAATTGGGATAGCCACCTAGAAACTACTATCTCGTTAAGCTTGGATGGATTTAGAACCTAAAATATTTTAAATAGGTAAATTATAAAGCCACAAAAGTGGTGAGAGGCTTAATTGTTTCAACAACCCATCCTTTAATTAATTGTAAAGAAGATGTGCATCTTCAAAATGTCCTTCATGTAGCCTATATTTCTTTCATATATTACTACTAGTAATTGATAGATAGGTATTGGTAATTGGAGAGAACATGACATCAAACCTTATTCCCATAAGAATCATAAAAAGAGATTGGTACAATATTCTAACTATTTTCCAACAACTAAGTATACCTTGTCTTGTTTTGTGGACTCTCAAGGACATTTTTTAACTTAAGAAATATTAAATCTACCATATGCATGTATAAGTCCCCTACAAGTGATTTGCAATTGTATCATCACTAACCATTTAGAGAAAGTATGGATAACCCTTATATGAAAAATACTAGACATGTGTATCTTCCACATGCCTAAAAACATATAGATGAATTGCTTGTAATGTATAATTTCAAACTACAAACATACAAACACAAAAAAAACATGGAGTTTTTAAATGCCTCTCTTAGCCAAAACATATTGAGATTTGATATTTTTTGTAAACATAGATTGCGATCACCAAAAGAACTCATAAATAAGTGTAAATTTAATTTTCATGGGTTTCAAGATTTGAAAAAGTATGGCTTGGAATTTTGAAATAGTTTTCCACTCCCATTTTGCATAATGATAGCCTTATAAGTTATCATGTTTTTTTTTTTGCATAGTGAAATAATGCAACCATGATAAACTAGTGATATACATCCATTTAACAATAACAAATTTCTACTTCCCAAGCCATCTAAAATAACAAGAGGAATCCAAAGATTGGGAGCAACACACATATATTGAAAGTTTCTAGTTTTATACATCCATTTAACAATAAAAATTTCTACTTCTCAAGCCATCCAAAATAACAAGAGGAATCCAAAGATTGGGAGCAACATACATATTGAAGGTTTCTAGTTTTGTGAGGTTTCCAACATTGGAAGGAAGGTTTTGAAGTACTCTACAATCCCTTAGCTAAGAAGTTGGATATTATTGAGATTTCCTATAGTATCAAGAAAATACGAGAGTCGATGAACTTTGATTCTTAATTATTTTAAGAGTTTAATTTATCCAAAGCTTTCTAGAAAGTGATGTAGCCTACCAGATCTAAACTCAATGTTTTCCAAATGAATTAGGTTTCCAATAGAATATAGAATTTAGGTACTTATCTATAGAAATTCTATAATAAGATATCTCAAACCAATATTTTCCTCAAAGTTTGTTGGTAGGGTTTTTAG
Organism: Picea engelmannii; assembly: GCA_009831015.1. Classification (NCBI taxonomy): domain Eukaryota; kingdom Viridiplantae; phylum Streptophyta; class Pinopsida; order Pinales; family Pinaceae; genus Picea; species Picea engelmannii. Next base: position 472,654 of record ML786818.1, on the reverse strand, counting down.
TGCCCTACATTGAATTTAGAGTACTTTAACGTGCCTCGAAGAGGTGATGTTGCAAGGCAACACATGTATCTTATCATAAATCATGCACGATACTTTCCAAGAGTGTTGGGTTTAATGTTTAGGATTTTACATTTTCCAAAGTGTAGACGCTTTATCAATAACATTTGGCTAAATGAATATGGTAAGATCCTCAACTTAGAGAAGAATCTTAAATCTAAATGTCTCAAATGTGAATCCTCCAAATTTACTAGTAATGATTGAAGACTTCTACAGGTCAAGTTAAATCTAAATGTCTCAAATGTGAATCCTCCAAATTTAAATTTACTAGTAATGATTGAAGACTTCTACAGGTCAAGTTTAGATGTTTCGGGAATAATAACTTCGAAAACTATTCAATAAGAATAGTTAGAAGTCTACATCACTTCATGATTGTTTTTTGCGAAGCCCTCATATGGCTTATGATTATTGGAACCCTTTGAAGCTAGTTATATTTTGTTAAGTTGAGCTCATGCAAGTTCAAAGGAAACTATATTAGAATGATAAGATTGGTTAACACTTCAAACACAAACTTGTAAAGTCTTTGTCTAGATGGGCGCAGAGATTTTCACACAAGTCTTTAAGGAGATAGAACTTGGGGTTGCTCTGACATCTAAGTTGGGCATGTGAATGCACCAAGATACTTTCCCAAGTATGAAGAGACCAAGAGATTGGGGTGCACCAACATGAGGAGCACACCAAGGTTTGGTGCATCGGTACCAAGGGGAAAGATGATTGATCAGTGCATGGGTTCATTTGGGAGATCATTTCCAAGAAGGGGAATGATGATTCGTTTAGGCGAGCGGGTTCATGAAGGGGTGTGACAATTCATTTAGGTGACTAGGTCCATGAAAGGGCACGGGGATTCATTTGGAGATGGGTTTGTGAAGGGGAACAACACCCCCAAAGGACACAATGGTTCATGATGGTGACCTTTGGAATCCCTATAAGAGAACAAGGGCACACAACCAAGGAATGAATATTTAGAAGACAAGGAGAGAAAGAAGAGCTCTATGGTTCTGAGGAACACGAAGAGGGGAAATATCCCTCAAGGAGACAAGTCACTCCACTTGGGAGGACTCGTGATTCCTTGAGGTGGATTCATCGGATAGAGTTGGGCGAAAACCTTTTGCGTTAATTTTGAGGAAGTCTAGAAAGGCAGGTCTGTTGGAGGCATGTGTGAGGCAAAACGGAATGTTGTGAAGTCTACAGAAACGAAGAGACAACAAGTCTGTTGTTGAGGGCACGTCTAAGGTGTATCGGAGGAGGTTACAGAGATAGTTGTGATAGAGAGTCGTGGTGTGACGAATATGTTTATGAGTATCTTGGTGAGGTGAGGCAAGTTGTTTGACTCTGCCAAAGTTGTAAACCTAGTCGATATTGTTCATATTGTAACTATTTTGAAATAAAAAAGACTTAGTCGGGTGTTTGGAACAATTTGTGCCACCCACACTATATCTATGTTTTTTTGTTTATTTCTCAAGTGTTCTCATGTTCATGGATGTATTCTTAAAATGACTAAGTGTTAAAGTTGTTAAAAATGTCTAAGTATACAAGAGTTGCACTAGAGTAGGAGTGTGACTCGTTGATAGCCTAGAATGGAGTATGGGTATGCTCTAGGTGAAGAGGCGTAGTCTAGACGAAGTATACCTAGTGTTGTCAAGCATCAAAGTGAGAAATTTTGTGGTGTCGCACACTCTCAAAAAGTGCATGATCACAAGGCACATTGTGGGGATGTGAAAAAACCCAAAAAACCATCAAAATGGATAACTATGAAAATTAAATTATAATTAACCTTGTTTTTAAAATGAGTTATGCTTGAGAGCAATCATTCCCATTCCACAATTAGATCAATGTTCATTTTGCAAGGTATAGAACCTCCAATCTTCCCACTATAAGGTATGGAGGTATACACTCATAAGGAAACTCCTACCAATGGAGCCATATATGGTTCGTTGATAAGTTACTCAAATCATCATCAAAAGAAGTGCCTTGTAGTAAAAGAAAAAATTAGATATTTAATCTTAAATATATTATTGCAGCTAAGTGTTTGGGCTATTGTTTCAATGTTATTAGATAAATTAGAAGACCTTCAGAAAAACCTGAACTATCTCACTACTTTTTTTCCCTCTTTGTGCACACAAAAAGTTATTAGAATTTATTTCAATGAAGATATGGAGTTCACATTATATATAAATTAGATAAAAATGTTGATTAATGACACACAAAACTATCATAATCAACTAACAATTGACTTCAAAGTGTTTAACACAAAAGGTTATTAGAATTTATTTAAATGAAGATATGGAGTTCACATTATATATAGATTTCATAAAAATGTTGATTACTGACACACAAAACTATCATAATCACCTAAGAATTGACTTCAAAGTGTTTATGTGTTAGACTATTATTGTCTTCATCTGGGATAAAATATGCTACAACTTTTACTAAAAAAACAAAACTTTCCATTTCACTTTCTTGATATAGTTCCACTATATCAAGAAGTATATCAAGCAATAATGGGACCAATATCTGCATGAATAGTGGGAAATCTTAATTTAAAATATTTTCACCTCAAGGGTAATTAGTATTATCTCTCCATGTCAACAGGACCAATATCTGCATGAATAGTGGGAAATCTTGAATTTAAAATATTTTCACCTCAAGGGTAATTAGTATTATCTCTCCATGTCAACAAGACCCCATATTGGGGAGCTAACCTATACAATTATGTGTCTTCATGGAGGGTGTTTAAAGGTAGGGATTGGGTAGTATTGTATATACCACCTAACTTGTTAGTGGACACATATGCCGTGTGTGGTTTCCTAGAGAATGCATTCTTGGTCGTTGACATCATAATCAACTAAAATGGTTTTTATGGAATGTTATTATTCAAATATGTGCCAATTATGGAAGCTTGAGGAAGCCATTATATTATATTTGAAAATGTATGAAATAGGAATATGCATAGATGAGTTCACTTGTCCATTCTTATTCAATGCACGTGTTAGGTTATCTTCTATGTAGAGAGAAAGACACTTCATGAGCATGTGATTAAGGAATTTTTGGCATGGTAAATTTTAGTTCATCCAAGATAGTTTTTGCAATTGAACAAACTATTTTGTCATGGTTGATAGATGTTTCATTATTAATGAGAATGAATGCCTACAATATTGGAATGAGGTTTAAATATTGTGGTAGGTTATATATTATTTTAGTTGCATATAGTCTCTTTATTTATTCCCCCCTACTTAAGTATTCATTTATACACTCAGTATGTATTATCTGCAACTACTTGGATTGTGGTGGAGCATGTTGAGAACTCTTAAATCCTTTAAGATTATAGAATCTTTTCTATGACCTTAACACGAATTTTAGTATCATCTGTGAGATGTGTTTATTCTATTTTTTACATTCCATTGTCATGAGAAGTAACCCTTTTGCATTTGAATATTCTATGAAAGACAATATAGGAGAGTGCAAGATTCTCACCTTATTTCCTTGGTAATTAACTCTCCAATTGGAAGAGTGGATGAAAAACCTAAGAAAACATGGTTCATCCACATTCTTCCAAAAATAATATTAAGTGATGATTGTCATAGAAGAGAATCCTACATTGTGGATATTAGAGAGGTATGTCTTACTTGGGACAGTGCCCAATTTTGGTACAACCTTGCAAGGGGACTATAGCCATGGGGAATATATGAGAATATTGCAAACAAATAACCCCATATTAATTTTTTTTTGTAGCATATGAAAAAATTTATTAGCATAATGAAAGTAATCTATTTATATTGAAAACTCTTTTATAATAAAAAAATGAAAGTTAGTCATCTAGAATCATATTTATGAGCATAAATTCCAACTCAATCACCATTTTTTATCTTCCACTTGTGTGTGTGTGATTCATTGAATCTAGAACAAAGTAAAAAAATCCATGGAAATGCAAGTCCATGGAATAAAACCCAACTTAATCACCATGTTTAGTGTTCTACCTCTGTGTGATAATTCACTAGCTTTAGAACAAGGTAAGCATATCCACATAAATGCAATTCCAGAGCATAAAACCCAACTCAATCACCTTGTTCAATGTTCATCATGTGTGCTATGTGTGTGCATATTGAATAATATTCAAACATTTTATGTATGGCCCAACTTGAATCAACTCTTTACATTCATATCATTTATTGAGATCTTTATTACATGGCACATTCTTACTGACTTGGGAGATTGATACTAGTTACTTACAAATCATAGTGATAGAAAAAACTAAACACTTATTTAATAAAATCCTTATTAAAAAGGCATATCCTATGGATTCACATGATACCCCAAGTTTCCAATTCTTATTGGCAAACATCCAAAAATTGTTTGAATGAACATTCCTAAAATGAGAATCTGAAAACTATGATCTAATATAAGAGTGAATAGATATCTATGGTACTCTTTATTATCAAAATATAAGACTCAAAGTAGAAATAAAATACTATAGCAAGATTTAGAGTGAAAATGATAGTATATAACAGTAATCAACTATTGTTGGAAAACCAAAATACCACAATTAGCAATTCCTTTATTGGTGAAAGAATCGTTCGCTTTCCTCTTCGACGGGGAAAACTCTAGCCAAGTAAAGCTCCAATCACAATATTCTTCACAAGACATATCATTACCTTGATTCTACTTCTTTATATAGTGTTTATCTAACCTCATATGAACTTTCTAGTAGGAAGGACCTTCTAGTAAGCCTTCTTATAATTATTGTTTTCACACTGTATATACTACATGGGCATAAATTCCCCATGCACTGCATAGATGATTTGATGGATGAGTTGGTGAAGATGGGTTTTTTCTAAGAATGACCTCCATTCATGCTACTACAAATACCTATTTGGCTCTAGTTCCAAGAGAATACAACATTCATGATGCACTAGGGGCACTTCTAATTTTGGGTGATGCCATTTGGCCTCTACAATGCTCTTATTGCCTTTCAAAATTTGATTAACAAGTTGTTTGGTAAGTACTTTTACAAGTTTGTTTTAGTTTTCTTTGATGATATACTCATATATCAAAAACATCACAAAGAATATAGAGCATTTGGATCTTGTATTAGGTACTTTATCTCTAACATAAGCTCTATGCAAATGATCCAAGTGTGAATTTTCCAAGACTTCCTTGGAGTATCCTAGCTATATTATTTTTGTGGGGGGTATTCATACTAATATTCCGAAGATCTAATCCATTCAAGAGTAGACAGTGTTCGACAACACATGTATTCCAACAGAGGATGAACACCTTCAGTAACCACTCACATAACCAGATCAAAGATCAACACACCGATGTTTTCACGTGGTAAAACCCCTACGGGGAAACATCCACGACCCCAACCAATGCGGCCACTTGGAGCAGTTTATTAATGCAAAGAAAAATATTACAAAGAGATTTTACAAGAGATTTTCTCACAATCAATCATCGGCAAATGACCCTCCATGCTCTTTAAATAGAGATCATGGACCAATCGGGTGTTAAGCCACGGACCAATGGCCGTTAAGATAGAGGAGAGTAGGAACCGTCGGATCACTCTATGTCGGGAACATATCGTGACCGTCGGATTTCCTAACTACAAATGCATACTAATGCATACTAAAGAAACACACTTTTACCTAACGACATATTAGACCAAGTAGATCTTAACTAA
>ML786818.1:428148-462776 GCA_009831015.1 Picea engelmannii | reverse complement strand
TTTTATAAAGAGAAGTGGGGATCACTTTTACAATGAGGTTACCTTATAACAGAAATGTTGCATGCAAAATAACTCTAAAATAAAATATAAAGCTACTTATAGTGATTCACTTTTATACTTGAAGTGAAATGCACTTTACAATTATAGCATGAACTTTTTTTCAAAAAGGTAACAAAAGACAGACTTGAACTCAAGACCTCTTACTTAATAAGGCAAGTTTTAACCAAATGGTCTAGCAAAACATATTGTAATGTTCAGAAGGAGGATTGTTGTTGTTGTTGTTGAAGACAGCCTTGGAGAGCATGCTAAAAAAAAACTCTTTTCACACAAGAAAAAAATTTCGCTTCTCGATGACAAGGGTTAGATCTCGATTAGCTTACCTGGAAGATGCACCTTTTCCTATCTGTTTTTGATTTGCTGAGATTGCACAAGGCGTGGGGCAAAGAGCATACGCAGATCTAAAAGAGTAGCAACCCGGAAATAAAAAATACAAACCGAAATAAAATCAAAACTTTGCAAAAATTAAAAAAAAAATGCGTATTCAGACTTTATACCTCTGGATCTGACTGTAATGGTCGTATATTGGGCAAACGGAAACCTTTTCGAGTGAAACGAAAAGTGTTCCTAAATGAAACGAGTGCTCCAGACGCAATGGAACAATCCTCTCAACCCAAAAATGTACGAAAATGACAGAAAATGGAGATGAGACAACTCAGCTTCACGATCTCGATCTACAACAAGAGCGGGTCTTCAAATAGGCTTTGATACCATGTTCGACAACACAGGTATTCCAACAGAGGAAGAACACCTTCAGTAACCACTCACATATTAAATATGTAGATAATGCAAATTTAAAAACTGAAACTAATGATCTGGATGGAAAGATCTTGAAAAGTTGTGCGGTTTAAAAAAAAACGGCATTGAAAACGGACTTTCGATGTGAGAGTTATGCCCCTTTTAAAAAAGGCATAAACAGTAACCGAGTAACCACGTGATAGTGTAAGCTACTTTATGAAGTGACCCACTTTTATAAACAGAAGTGGGGATCGCTTTTACAATGAGGTTACCTTATAACAGAAAATTTGCATGCAAACTAACTCTAAAATAAAATATAAATCTACTTATAGTGATTCACTTTTATACTTGAAGTGAAATGCACTTTACAATTATAGCATGAACTTTTTTTCAAAAAAAGTAACAAAAGAGAGACTTGAACTCAAGACCTCTTACTTAATAAGACAAGTTTTAACCAAATGGTCTAGCAAAACATATTGTAATTTTCAGAAGGAGGATTGTTGTTGTTGAAGATTGCCTTGGAAAGCATGCTCCAAAAAAACTCTTTTCACACAAGAAAAAAATTTCGCTTCTTGATGACAACAAGGGTTAGATCTCGGTTAGCTTACCCGGAAGATGCACATTTTACTATCTGTTTCTGATTTTCCAAGATCGCACAAGGTGTGGGGCAAAGAGCATACACAGATCTAAAAGAGTAGCAGCCCGGAAATAAAAAATACAAACCGAAATAAAATCAAAACTTTGCAAAAATTTAAAAACAAAATGTGTATTCAGACTTTATACCTCCGGATCTGACTGTAATGGCCGTATCTTGGGCAAACGGAAACCTTTTCGAGTGAAATGAAAAGTGTTCCTAAATGAAATGAGTGCTCCGGATGCAATGGAATAGTCCTCTCAGCCCAAAAATGTATGGAAATGCCAGAAAATGGAGATGAGGTAACTCGGCTTCACGATCTCGATCTACAACAAGAGCGGGTCTTCAAACAGGCTTTGATACCATGTTATACAACACATGTATTCCAACAGAGGACGAACACCTTCAGTAACCACTCACATAACCAGATCAAATATAAACACACCGATGTTTTCACGTGGTAAAACCCCTACGGGGAAACATCCACGGCCCCAGCCAACGCGACCACTTGGAGCAGTTTATTAATGCAAAGAAAAAGATTACAGAGAGATTTTACAAGAGAGTTTCTCACAATAGATCATCGGCAAATGACCCTCCATGCTCTTTAAATAGAGATCATGGATCAATCGGTTGTTAAGACACGGATCAATGGTCGTTAAGATCGAGGAGAGTATGAACCGTCAGATCACTCTATGTCGGGAACATATCGTGACCGTCGGATTTCCTAACTACAAATGCATACTAATGCATACTAAAGAAACACACTTTTACCTAACGACATATTAGACCAAGTAGATCTTAACTAACTCCTAAGTGTCTAAATATCCTAACAGACAGTGCTCATGACCCTAAAGAATCTTTAAGAATCTCTAGTTTTAACAACCTTTTTTCAAATATTTTTCCACAATTTTTTTATTATTGCTCACCCCTGACTGACCTAACAAATAATGATTCCTTTCATTGGTGCACAATGTCACAAAAAGATTTTGAGAGCCTTAAATAATCCTTCCATTCAACACGTGTATACTACCCATGATTTCACTTGGCCCTTCATTATTGAATCTAATTCTTCTAGGTTTAGTCTCTGTCTAGTACTCTTGCATTATGGTAGACCCATTTTCTTTTACATCCATGAGTTGAATGTTAGAGAGAGGCATGTATCTATGTACAACAAAGAAATGTTATTCATACTTCATGCAATGGATAAGTGACATCAATTTCTATTAGGGACCAAATTCTTTAATAAAATTGATCACCTCACCCTGAAGCACTTATTAAATCGGGGTAATTTAATAGAGAAGCAATAAAATTGGATTTCTTGACTCCAAGCATATTACTTCAAGATCATGTATAACAAGGATAACTATTAGGGTCCTAATCCACACATAGGTAGAACAATATATTCGAATGTAATAAAAGTCAATATTAATAAGTCCTTACAATAAAATAGAATAAGTCGAATGTAAGAAGAGCTAATAGAAGCTTCCGCTTCTAGAAGGATCTTCCTCTAGATGCTTCTTTTGATAGACATATTTAGTATAATTAGGAATCGAGGGTATGAGAACCCTAGCTTGGATATTATTGTAATAGAGCTCTGCTCAACTGGAGGTTGCCCCCTCAAAGAGGCCCATGAACATTTCTCTCAGAATCAAATTGTTATTTCTGTTGTTATTATTATATCATTTCAGTGTTATTGTGGTGATTGTTTTGGTTATATTACTATTATTCTGCCATTTCTAGCATTTTATTTCTGTTCTGCATACTTTTTATATCGGGTATATTACAAGTGGTATTAGAGCGCTTCCCTTGGCAGAAATTGTGGGTAAATGTTTTTTCAGGGTAGAGACGTATTCCGACGTATTTAAGCCACAAAGATCTGTTCTTACACACATAAACCCGTGGTTGAGGGATTCGTACATGCAGGAAATACAAGTGGTTCTTAAGCGCACATTTGTTGGCCACCCTTGTAACCCATGTTGGTACCCCTTCGAGTGGTAGCGCATCAGACAACACCTGTGTATGGATCAACCTAGATTTCCTGAATCCCTCTTTAGATAAACTGATCGGTCGCCTGGATGCTATAGTGCCACCAAGAACAACACTCGAGAAGATACTCTCTAGTACCTAGGTAGTCGGGTAGTACGGCTAAGGGTATGATCTATCCTCCTTAGTTAGTGCCCTGAGATATTGGGTCGAGTACTACTGTTGGACCCCACACATATATCAGAGAGCTATAGCACAGGGAAAACCCTTGTCTGTAGAACCCTTGAATACCTAACCTTTGGGGACAAAAACATAAACAAATCAAAGAAGACAATATCTATTGTCACACAACTGTGTTCGGGTTGCCAAGTAACGACACAATTCTTCTTGGTTAATAATTTGGGAATTTCATCACTGCAATATTCTTCAGATAACCCTTCCTCTAACTCACCCCCACATACTGAAGGTGAACATTCCTGTCATTCCCATAACTTTCAACACCATCACTTTCAACGTGACCTACGCCTTCTGTGGGTGGTTGCGACCAAATTTGATGGCTCAAACCCCACTGGTTGGGTAACCCAAATGGAACATTATTTCTCTTTATACGACATTACAGATGACTTGGCCAAACTTCGGTATGGTGTTCTCCATCTAGATCAAGAACGTTGGAAATGGTGGCAATGGATAAAAACTTCCCGTCAAGGGTATATTGCTTGGACACACTTTGTGGCAGAGCTTTATGAATGTGTTGACACTGACACCAACCATTTGGGCCATTTGAGAAAGTTGAAACAATCAAGAATAGTGGAAGACTTTATAGCTACCTTTGAGCACCTGGCTTTTCGAACAGAGGGCATGTCTGATGCCTTTTTCCGAGATTTTTTTATCAGTGGCCTCAAGGATGAGATTCGAGCCCATGTCCTCATGGCTCGGCCTCAGAGTTGGGTGGAGGCTACTAAAAGAGATAAAGAAGCACAACAAGTTGTATCTTCTCAAAACCGAAAACCTTCCTTTATCCCTCACCCTAAACCAGTAAATCCCACTACTCCCTCCACTCCACTAAAGATCTAAAAATTGACCAGGGCTGAAATGGCTGAATGCCAACTCAAAGGCCTTTGTTATAATTGTGATGAAAAATATTTCCCGAGCCACAAGTGTAAGGAACAAAATATTTTTATGACCATCTTCGAGGATATTTCGGAAGAGGATGTTGAAACTCCCCTTGTGTCTGAGTCACCTGAAACCACTAACATAACCCCTCCCTCAGACCCTCCCAAAGTGGAACCCGTCATTTCCCTCAATGCTCTCACTGGCTTCTCCGCTCCCCAAACCCTCAAGATAATCAGATACATCAAGCATCAGAAGGTCATCATTCTGGTTGATAGTGGAAGCACTCATAATTTTATTCATCGCCGCATTGCCCAAGAAACTCATTGCTACATCCATGCCATCAATAATTTCCAAATCATGATTGCTAATGGTGGCTCCATGAAATGTGGAGGGCGTTGTGAAAATGTGTGTCTCCAAATTGGTGACTACCACCTGAAATATCATATGTTTGCTATCGACATGGGTGGTTGTGACATTGTGTTGAGTACAGACTAGCTAAGGACTTTGGGTCCCATTCTCATGCATTTTAAGAAATTAACCATGAAATTTGACCAGGAGGGCCACCAATATAAGTTCCAAGGCATCACCGTCGGTTCACCTGAGATCATTAGTTCCCATTGCATGGAAAAGCTGCTCAAAAAAGGTCATTCTGGTGTTATTTCCCCACTCCATGCCATACAAGCAACAGAGACACCCTTGGTGCCGCAAGACCTCCAAGCCACCCTTTCTAAACATCAAGTGGTCTTTTCCACTCCCCAGGGACTCCCTCCTTCTCGTGGTGTTCATGATCATTCCATTCCCCTTGTACCTGGAATCCTTCCTTCCAATATCCGTCTGTATCGTCACCCCTTTTCCCAAAAAAATGAAATTGAGAAAATGGTCCAGGAACTCCTTAATGCAGGCATTATTCACCCTAGTAAGAGCCCCTACTCTTCTCCCGTGGTCATGGTCCTGAAGAAAGAAGGTTCTTGGTGAATGTGTCTTGACTTCTGTGCCCTCAACAAACTTACCATTAAAGACAAATTTCCTATTCATATCATTGATGACCTCCTGGATGAATTGAGTGGCGCCCAATTCTTTACTAAACTTGATCTTCGTTCGGGCTACCACCAAATACATATGAAAGAGGTAGACATTCCCAAGACTGCCTTTAGAACTCATGAGGGCCACTATGAGTTTTTGGTCATGCCCTTTGTCTTGTGTATTTCCCCCTCCACCTTCCAAAGCCTCATGAATCATGTCTTCCGTCCTTTTCTCTGTCATTTTGTCTTAGTCTTCTTTGATGATATCCTCATCTATAGAAAAACCTGGACAGGCCATCTTGCTCATGTGGATCGAGTTCTCCATCTACTCTATCAGCACCAACTTTTCATGAAACATTCTAAATGTGCTTTTGGCACCTCAGAAGTAGAATACTTGGGTCATCTGGTTGGCAAGCATGGTGTCAAGGTGGATCCAAAATAGATTGAAGCTATGCAATATTGGCCTCACCCAAAGACTCTCAAAAGCTTGCATGGATTTATGGGATTAACAGGTTATTATCGCAAGTTTGTTAAGAATTATGGAAAGATTGCAACACCTCTCACTGCTCTCCTAAAAAAGAACTCTTTCACTTGGACTCCAGTCATTGCTCAAGCTTTTCAAACCTTGAAGATGGCCATGTGCACCACTCCAGTCCTGGCCCTTCCTGATTTCACAAAGACCTTTCTCTTGGAATGTGATGCCTCAGGGAAAGGAATTGGTGTTGTCCTTATGCAAGAGGGTTTGGCTTTGGCCTTTACCAACAAGAAACTATCTAAAATAATCTAGGAAAATCAATCTATGAAAAGGAAATGTTGGTTATTTTGCATGTTGTTGATCTGTGACGCCCTTATCTATTGGGGCAATGTTTCCAAGTTAAGACAGACCATCAAAGCCTCAAGTATTTTCTGGAACAACACATTTCCTCCCCGGATCAACAAAAATGGGTAACTAAGCTCTTTGGATAGGATTATGACATCATTTATAAGAAAGGGAAATAAAATGTGGTGGCAGATGCACTTTCCCGAAAATATGAAGATGAAGGATCCCTTTTTTCTCTTTCCTTCATTGTACCAGATTGGCTCCAAGTCGTTCGCCAAGAATGGCTACAAGATCCCAAAAGTTCACATTTGATCCAACAATTGCAGTCCAATGCTCCATCTTCCCCAAGGTAATCGTGGCTCCATGATGAGCTTCGATACAAAGGCCGTTTGTATTTAAGTAAACAATCAAAGCTTAAATCCATGGTACTTTCTGAGCTTCATGCTACACCCATAGCGGGGTACTCCGGGTTCACCAAAACCTATGACAGGGTCAAACGTTCTTTTTTCTGGGATGGTATGAAACATGAAATTCGTAATTTTGTCGTTGAATGTGATGTGTGTCAATGCAACAAGGGAGAAACAATCAAATCTTCGGGCACACTACAACCGCTTTCGATTCCACCTTCTATTTGGAAGGATATCTCTATGGATTTTATTACAGGCTTACCCAAATCGAGAAATAAATCAGTCATCATGGTGGTTATTGATCGCCTTTTCATGTATGCTCATTTCTACGCTCTTCAACACCTGTTTACAACATCCATGTTGGCTCAAATTTTCATGGATTAGGTCTTCAAGCTTCATGGCATGCCACACTCTATTGTTTCTGATCACAACCCAACTTTCACAAGCAATTTTTGGCAAGAACTGTTCAAACTACAAGGCACCCAATTGCATCTCAACACAGCTTATCATCCCTAGACTGATGGTCAAACGGAAGTGATCAACAAGTGTTTGGAAACATATTTTAGGTGTTTTGCCTCGGAAAAGAAAAATCAGTGGGCTCAATGGTTACCCCTAGTTGAATGGTGGTACAACACTTCATACCATACAACTACACGCATGACTCCTTTTGAAGTGGTATATGGACAGAAGCCACCTTCAATTTTCTCATACTTACTTGGTGTCTTGAAGGTCCAAGCAGTTGACCAAACACTTACAGTTCAAGAAGCTATTCTCCATACCCTCAAAGAGAATTTGGTCATGGCTCAGAATCACATGAAGCAACAAAGAGATCAAGGTCGCTATGAATGTTAATTTGTAGAAGGGGATCAAGTGTTTCTTCAACTACAACCTTACAAGCAAACTTCCCTCAAGGTTGAGCATTGTTAGAAGCTAGCGCCCAAATTTTATGGTCCTTATACCATTCTCAAGCGTGCGAGACAAGTAGCCTATCAGTTAGCTTTGCTCGGTCATTCGAAGCTACATCCTATTTTTCATGTTTCCTACTTAAAGAAGGTGATTGGAACTAAGTGTCAAATTCAAACCAACCTTCCTAAGTTAGCTGAAGAAGGATCCATTTGGATACAACCACAAGCAGTTTTGGACCAGCGTGAGTGTCACCTGTGTCAGAGAACCATCAAGGAAGTGTTATTCCAGTGGAAAGATACAACTCCATCAGATGCCACTTGGGAACTAGCTACCATTCTGCAGCAATTTCCACAACTCTAGCCTTGAGGACAAGGTTGTTTTAAGGGGGAGGACATGTTAGGGTCCTAACCCGCACATAGGTAGAACAATATATTTGGATGTAATAAAGGTCAATATTAATAAGGCCTTGCAATAAAATAGAATAATTTGAATGTAAGAAGACCTAATAGAAGCTTCCGCTTCTAGAAGGATCTTCCTCTAGATGCTTCTTTTGATAGACATATTTAGTATAAATAGGAGTCAAGAGTACGAGAACCCTAGCTTGGAGATTATTGTAATAGAGCTATGCTTGGCTGGAGGTTTCCCCCTCGAAGAGGCCCGTGAACATTTCTCTCAAAATCAAAGTGTTATTTATGGTGTTGTTCTTATATCATTTCAGTGTTATTGTGGTGATTGTTCTGGTTATATTACTGTTATTCTTCCATTTCTAGCATTTTATTTCTGTTATGCATACTTTTTATATCTAGTATATTACAATAACTAAAATATTGTTATTGATGCCTTAAAATTACATAATGAACCACCCACATTTAACTCCATAGTTAATCAACCTCCTTGGGTACAAGCTCTCCTCACAACATAAATACTAGGTTCTCTTGTAGTTGAACTTCAAAAAGACATTTTCAATGGTGAGAAGGGTCAACCATGGTATATTAGGAATGGTGTTATCCTATTTAAAAATTACATCTATTTTTGTCATGGATATCCTCTTATTACATAGGATTTTTAGCATGACAATTCATCTCCCTTGGTTGGTCATTTCGGTTTCCACAAAACTTACAAGAAGTCTCCTCCAAATTTTGTTATCCAAAAATGAACTCTAATGTTGAGAGATTTGTGGCTTAAGGTGACACTTGTCATTACAACAAGGTGGAAATTGTTCTATATCCTAATATTCTCTAGCTGCATTTGATTTCCTACCAAAATTGGGAAGAGGCATCCATGGATTTCATCATTGGCCCCTCTTATAAGGTAAGGATGTTATCTTTGTGTTGGCTGGTCGTTTAACCACATATGTTCATTTCATTCCCTTGAGTACCAATTTTATAGTTTTTGGGGTTGTTGATTTATTCCTTAAGCATGTCTATATGATCTATAGACTTTCCTATCACATCATTTGTGATAGAGATCCCAAGTTTGTCATCTAATGTTGGGAAAAACTTTTAAAAATAGTAGGGTCACCTTTAATATGAGTATTGCATATCACCCTCAAACAGATGGGCTTAGCAAATGTCTAGAGGAATACCTTCAGATGTACTCGTGGGAGAAGGAGGGAAAATGGGTAAGATGGTTACAACTTTTATAGTATTGTTATAATACTATGTACCACTCTTTTACCAAAATGACCCCTTTTAAGGTATTATATGGCTATGAGCTCCATTCACCTAGGGACTAGGTAATTCAAGCTATTAGAGTCCCTACAGTTGTTGACACTCTATAGGAGATGCAAAACATACTTATCATCCTCAAGGACAACTTGTCCATGGAATCCAATTGCATGAAGCAACATGATAATAAACACTTCTCACAAGTACTTTTTTCAATTAGAGATATGGTCTTTGTTCCATTGCATCCATACAAGTAGACCATTCTAAGTAACAAGGTAAGAACAATCTCCAACCTACATTCTATGGGCCATACAAAGTGTGGGAAAAGGTTGGGTAGATTGCATATGGTCTAGGCATTCCCAACAAGGGATAATCATGTTTTTCATCTCTCTTGTTTAAAGTAGAAGGTGAGAAATGAAGTGGTCACTCATACAAATATTCCACTAACAAATTATAAAGATCAACTCACATAGATCTTAAGGGAATTTTGGAGATACACATGAAAAATGTCCATAGAAGGAATTTTTTTTAGTATAATATCAAGTGGAAAGAGTTGTCAGAAGAGGAGGTAACAATAAAAGTTTTTGGGAGAGCAACCAAGTTTCTAGGTGTTCTAATGCACCAGTATCACAAGTATCGATTCACTAAAAAGGGAACCTCTTTATCCTTTTATGTCTAATATATAATCATGTTTTAGTTCAATTGGTTGGAATAATACTTTTCAAAATAAGTGGTTTTGGGTTTACAACTTGCTCTCTATTCTTATAGTGGCTTAAGTTATAAATTACACCTTCTCTTTTGCATACACATTCTTCAAAAATTACTATAGAGTTTAAAAGAGGGGAGAAATTTAGCCACCATTATTGGGAAATATTATGGTGCACAAGGATTCAAAGGCATGTGGCATGTTAATGATTTTGAGTTATTATATTACTATTTTTTTTTTTTGGAAACAATGTATATTTTCCATTTTTTTAGTAGGTTTTCAACATTAATCTTTATTGTTTTAAATTTTAGTTTTAGGGGTAAATATTTTCTTAAGAGGAAGGGCATGTCATGTATCTAAACACAACATATCTAGTGGGTATTAGAGTCTATGTACATGAGCTATTTTGAGTGTATAATCATAATTTTATCATAATGTTATAATTGTAAAAATATGACTTTATGTAATAAGGGTTTGTTGATTCTTAATAGTGACTTAAATATTAAGTTATTGTTTTTGTGCATCTATTTTTATAAATAAGGGTTTTCTACTTTTTTTTTTTATGTATCTCATATCATTTTATAAAAAAAAACCAACTCTTATTGTTTATTGGAGAGTTCTTCCTTTATTATATCATATTTGCAAATGTGATCAACCCATGGGTGTGTAGGTTCCCCGTTGTTTCTTGCTTATTTTATTTTATCATTATTTCATTTATTTATTTTTGTAGTGGTTTCATTTTAGTTACAGGGTAATTACAATTTGAAATTGTGTTTGGATTGATTTCAAAGAGGATGATTTGGAACTGAATTGGGATTTATTCGTTTACAATCTTGATGGTTTTTATTAATCATAAGTCATAGTCATAGAGTAAAGGTACAATTTGAAATTGTGTTTGGATTGATTTCAAAGAAGATGATTTGGAACTGAATTGGGATTTATTTGTTGACAATCTTGATGATTTTTATTAATCATAAGTCATAGTCATAAAGTAAAGATGTACTGCTTAAATTATAGTATGATGGCTTTCAGAATCTAGATATCATTTTAGAGCCTCAATGTTTGGATATCATCTCAAAACTTATAATTTATGAGTTGGTTTTCCTATTCGCACCCCATCAACCTCATTTTCAATCAACGTAATTGGAATCGCAAAGCTTTGCAAAATTGTTTTTAAATTGGTTATTTTAAAAAAATCTAAAGCATAAAGACCTAACCCCTAACCTAAATCTCTCAAGCATATCCACGATGACCCTAGTTCTATGATTTACTTTTTCACACTACTTATAAGGAAACCAAGAGGTCCCATCACCTAGATTACACCATGAGGCGTAAGTTTTATATGATCAAGGATGGTGATATAAGTGGTTTTCAAGTTTTATATAAGTTTTATGGTTCAAAGGGTGAAGCCTAATCTTATATGTATGTGCTTCCAATGAATTTTATGATTATGAGAGATGTTTTATTTTGTGTGGCATATGGCATACATTAATGTGATGCCTATCTACCCATTTGTCTATGACATTGTAGTTTCATAGATATTACGATGTCTTATGTTGTCATTGGATCATCTTGCAATACCTAGTACTTCTGTGGTGAAAAGGTGAGCATAAAAAGCATGTACTTGCGTGGTGAAAAGATTAGCATAAAAACCATTAAAAAACTCAAAAGAAATGTTAAACACATAGGAGATTTCATGTCTTATAGTGCTTACTACATCATGATATATGGTATGTTTGTTATTATTAGAGTAAATTTCATTTGATTGAAAGTGTTTACTACACCATGATATAGGGTATGTTTGTTATTATTATAGTCAATTTCATTTGATTGAAAGGGTAATTGTTGCTAACATACTTTGTATGTAAATCATTGTTTATGGATTATGCATTACATATAGGACATGAAATAGGACATTGTATGTTCTATAGTGTTTAGGACATCATGAGATACGGTATGTCTGTTATTATTGTAGTCAATTTCATTTGATTCAAATGGCAATTGTTGTTGTTTAGGACATCATGAGATATGGTATGTTTGTTATTATTGTAGTTAATTTCATTTGATTCAAATGGCAATTGTTGCTAAACTACTTTGGATAACATGAGATATGGTATGTTTGTTATTATTGTAGTCAATTTCATTTGATTCAAAGGGTAATTGTTGCTAAACTATTTTGGACATCATGAGATATGGTATGTCTGTTATTATTATAGTCAATTTTGTTTGATTCAAAGGGTAATTGTTGCTAAACTACTTTGCATGTAAATCATTGTTTATGGATTATGCATCACATATAGGCATATTTGGTTTTGAGCATAGTCCATTGATTTAACATTTGACTCTAGACATTTACATGGTGTATAGTTTATGGCTCAAATGTGAAGTGGTATTGTATTACATTCATGTGGTATCATTTGGGCATGCCTTTGGTTTTGTTCACACTTATGGTATGTGTATATAATATGTTATTTATGATTTAATTTGGATACTATGTTGCCTCTCGTAAGGAAAGTTGAGATCATCAATCACTTAGTGATAATTAGAATTGTTTGGAATTTGGAACAAAGATGCAAGACATGAAATATTTTGGATTTTATGATTATAGAAAAATTGGGATGTGATGATTGGTCTATCCAATCCAATGCATGACACTTGGTATCACTTTATCTTGTACCCACCTTGGCATTTAACATAGCATGGTAATGGTGCTTGAGGTTGGTTTGATCCCAATTATTGGTACAAATATAATGGTCCCTTTGTGTTGAGATTATTTCATGACCTATTCTTCTCCCATAGAAACAATCATTTGGTTTTATGGTTTCTTTGGGAGCTTAGAGCTCGACCCTGAGCAATTTTCTATAACTCCATTATGCTTCATCTTTGGTAACTAATTTTGGGTGAAATTTAAACTTTTATTGTTGTCTTGGTACATATCACCTAGCCTATGTTTGTATTTGATGATTGGAAGAATATTTGGTTGATTGATGTTGACCTTGAATCTTGTTTCAACATGCAAACTACACATTGTTTGAGGTAAGGCATGTTTGTGAATTTTGAATGGTCTTGATGATTGTTTGGATTATGGGTGTATGTTTTTTAGGGTATTGCTACAATGAATTCTTGGATTGTATTTTCTTTCTTGTACATGTATACCTTGTCACACCTTTACATTAGATGCCCTACCTACTCATTGTTACAAAATTCTATTGAAAATATGGTTTTGATTTTGGAACCCTCTTCTTGATTTTGTATATGGTATAACATGTGGGTTTAATGATCCCTAGCTCAGGAAGCCTTCCTACATTAATATCAATTCATATTTTTGGTTATAGGTTCTTCCTAAGAATTTAGTGTTGACTCTTAGCACCATCCTCAATGGTTTGTTTTAAATGAAACAATGGCTAGATTTGAATCTCAATCCTTTTAGAAATTTATGCATTCTATTTGGTCAGGGTGAGGTGATTCCTCCATGGCCTATACTCCTTTAGAACTACTTGCACTCATTTGTTATATTTTCATTGGTTCTTTGGAAGGCAAAGTCATGTTGACCACTATTATTTTGGCTTTTGCTTCTATGCTTCGTAGACTCTACTATTATTTACTAAAAATCCTCCACACACTTGTTCATAGGACTTTTGCTCCCATAGCATTCAGTAATAGCTTTCATAGTTTTATGGTTGCAATATTCACTTGGGAATTGAACCCTTTATACAACATTTATCATTTGATAAATAACCTAGTTTCCATGAGCATTATCCACTTGTTTGAGTCTATATGTAAATTTGGAAAATGAATTATATTATAGGCAAAATTATGGTTTTGTCATGGGAGCTAGGGATGCTTGTGTTAAATGACATTGTTTGAAACCTAATCCATCATGGTTATGATTATTCACTTGAGAAGGAATATGAAAAGTCACAAGTGAATAGGAACTTTTATCAGGAATCCAAGAGACCTCTTGGAATATGAATCCAAAGGTCATAGATCACGTATTTACATGTGTATCATATTAATACAAGATATATCACATTGATCTCCATTTTGGTGTATTCCAATAGTGGTATCAGAGTGCTTATAGTTCTTAGGGACTGAATTAAGCTATGGCAGTTGCACATAGTGTCATGATTTAACATCATGGGAAAATGAGATCTTGTTGTTGAGCCAAAGTTCTAAATCCATGATCTTTGAAGTGTCTTTGTCCTCCTGTGCTACAATCTGAATGCATAAATTATTCACCTATCCCTCTTCCTCTGCAATATGCCTTCCAATCCATGTCTATGCATTGAGATTTGTTTTTCCAGTGTAAAGAAACCTAATATGTTGTGTTAATCCCTGGAACACTATTGGAATTCTTTATCAATCCATTGGGCATTACTTTTCTCTCTTTGGGCATTTCAATTAGTAGTCAGATGAGTGTTTTGGTCATTTCTGCTAAGATTCTAGGAACCTTAGTCTGGCCATCGACTATTGTCTTTAGGAGAATACCACCGATCAAACTGTGTAGGTGCTCAGTTGGAAGGAATTCTTGTGTGCCACCCTCTAACTTCTCATTTTGAGAAAAGAGAAGATTAGGTACGAACAAAATTGGATATTTTTGGTGTGGGGAAACAAAGGAGTTGTTGGGTTTCCTCTTGAAGGAAATTTCTAAAGGTTGCACCTCATAGAATATCAGGTAAGCAATTCTTTAATGCTTCACATGCCCTTTGATTTTTTCCCCCAAGTAATGAAAGATTGTTTTTGTAACGGATTCAATGAAGAGAGTGCCATAAACATTATGAGAGTCATTGGTGTACACAATCCATATAGGGAATCTACACCTTATGTGGATATGATCATCTAGAATGGAAAGATAGAGTATGGTTTTGGGAGAAAGTCGAGAAGGTGGCACCATGATAGACCCTATTACATTTACTGGCAATTTGTAACACACCCAACTCCTTAATACTCTTTTAAGGGCTGGGGCATCATAATTCATTTTTTTTCCTTAACTAACTCAACTCAAATCATCTCTCTGAGATGATTCATTCTCTTCTACTTGCTCGTAGCTTTCTAACGACTGCTACCGGGTTCTAAACCGACCCTTGGTTTATATATTACGGCTTCACGAAGTTATTAGGGCGTTCATTGGTTGAGGGCCACGTGACGCCCCCGTGGCTTCATCTCGTTAGTATCATCTATTGGTTCCTACCTCTTGTAGGGAAGGTCCATCCATCAACCAATCTGACGACTGGATTAACCCTCGTCTGACACATAGACTAGGGGAAATTCAGAGTTAGGTGCTTCAGCATTGAACGTCTCCTTGCTATCTATGCACGAGACCTCCCGAATTCCTGAACTTCTGAAATCCCGTAAGCTTGCCATGTGGTTCCGGCCTTCGAACCTTTTTGGTCTCTCTACAATGCTACATCCCAAATCCTTCAAAGTCCCGAAGTCCCAGACTCTCGAAGTTCTGGTCACTTCACCAACCACGTTGGCTAGGCGGGCACGCACTAGGAACTAACACATAGGAGGGGTCAGGGTGACACATGTTATGTTCCAATGGGTCTATAGGGTATGTGATACACATGAATCTGGGTGACACGTTTTATGTTCCAATGGGTCTATAGGGTATGTGATACACATGAATCTGGGTGACACATGGCACGTTAAACTGGGGTCCATGTCACCCTGGGTGATGTCACTGCACCACGTCACCCCAGACTGATAGCCTTCTAAGATCCCTCAGATCTCACGGTCGAGATCTAGCCACATAGATTTATATATCTATGGCTCTTGTTACCTCGGGGATTCGGCGTTCAGGAGTTTTTCCATGCAAAGTCCTCTTTTCTCCCAAAGTGCCCAATCTTCGAACTAAAGGGGCTAGCACCATGCGTCCCCGATTTATCAATGACTGGGAAAGAACTCAAAGGATCCATCGATCTACAGTTCTGGTTACTTCGCAGCTCTGGCTTTCGGGGTTTTTTCTTTACTTTCGATCCATTCTCTTGAAGTAGGACTTCGTCGAAGTACTGTGTGTGGGTTCCTCCTCCTGGATGATCATACGGTAGGAGGGGCTCCTAACACTCTCCCCCAAATCTACGACTCTCCTTTACTTCACAACCTTTCCATTCAG
Source organism: Picea engelmannii (assembly GCA_009831015.1). Taxonomy (NCBI): domain Eukaryota; kingdom Viridiplantae; phylum Streptophyta; class Pinopsida; order Pinales; family Pinaceae; genus Picea; species Picea engelmannii. The sequence continues at coordinate 446,608 of ML786818.1, read as the reverse complement.
GGAGTTGGATCTCAGTTTAGTCAATAAGATAGGTTCACCTAACCACTAGAGGAAACTGCCCAACGTCGATCAACCTTACAAGTAAACATGACTCTTGATCGCCTTCGGTTGGTTTATGACTATGAGGGCCAACAATACTCCGAAGTCTCGAACTTCCAAAGCTCTGAAGCCAGAAGGACTTATCTCCCCTAGGCTTAGCCTAAGGTTCCTAGGTGTTGGTTATATGGGATCTCCCAAACAGGTCTCATCCATTTGTCTTCTAGATGAAAGGATCTTCCCTTTCGAGACTTAAATCTTGCTATCCTTCCTGAGCTTCATCACGAAACTGTTAAGGGCTTGGGCATGATATCTCGGTCGCACAACAAGGAGTCTGAACGAGATAGTCTCTTTAGATGAACAGGGCTATATTGACACAATACTTTCTATCTCGGTCGTCTTATAGGTTTATGTCCCAAGGCACCTTGAAGGCTAGGTTGGGGCACATAGACAATCAATTAGAAGCATAAGTTCACAAGAATACAAATGCATACACATAACGTAACCATTTCAACACAGAAACCATTTATAGATATATAACTACATGCATGCATCCGTTATTCCCAATTCAAAGTACAAAGCATGAAAATAGTTATCGGAACCAGAAGACGTGATGTGACTACTGAAAGGGGTGCTCGTTTCCACCCAACCATAGGCTCTGTTATCACACAGTTTGTAGCTAGGTCAAGTGGCTATGAGATAGAAGTCCAAACTGGCATAACAAGAACCTATCCCACCCAATGTCACCACGATGGGGAGGTTCTTTCTCTTTAGGGAGGTTAGGCCCAGGGGAGATGTCCCCGGTAACCTGGAGTTTTGAAGAGGCAAAGGTTTAAAAGTCAAAGTAAAGCTCCCCCTTCACAGGTCACCACCAAAGCAGATAGTCCGACTAAACAACCAATAATGAAGTGTAGGCCCAAAGAAGAACACCTTCCCGGAACAAAGCAAACCAATACATATATGCAAGCTATGATTCAATGGGTTAGTACTTCAATAGACTATCTGATATCAATGTATAAGCAATTGCAACAATAAATATTAACAAAGTCAATGTTTGTTAATATAGAAATGAAATAATTTTACTTCACCAATAAATATCAAGATGTTATAGCAATCAATGTATCTAATCAATCCCTCACTCAATAAATGCTTAAAACACCATCCAATTGCTTAATATATAAAAAATGTTGCATCAAGATGAAATAACCAAGTGTGATGTCAACTTTTTTAGGGTTAGTAGTTAGTTAGGGTTTCAATTTATAAGAGTTTGAGAGTTGTTTCAATCACTTTCACTTCAACGTCGGAGGCTAAAGATCAATGCCTAAGGGTTATGGAGTCAAAAGGTGAAGGACGCACAAGTTGAAGGGGATGAGATTTAAAGGACAAGAGGGAAAGGTTTCAAGGTGTTGCAACAGTAGGGCCTTAAAGATAGAACCCTAGGGGAGAGAGGCTCACTTTGGTGTTGCTTAAGCAAGGCCTCGTGCTCTCTCCTCCTTCTCGGCAAACAACTAGCTCAAAGACAAGTAAAATCAAGACAAGAGAGTTTAAAGAGGGAGAGTGTTGCAAAGGCAAGGCTCTTTCATCAAACCCCAAAAGAAAAATGGCCCTAGGTGTAGATAACCTAGGCCTGGGACGTCCTCTTCCTCTTGAAGTTTAAAGGTACGGCTAGCTTAAAGGAAGAAGAAAGAAAGAGTGTAACAATGGCTAGGCTCTCTTCTTTTTCTTCAATGGCTAAAAGGTTTTTCTATCAAGGGACATGAGACAATGACCTACTTTTGTGTTTTTCCCCTAAGGTTTTGATTCAACAATATTTATAAATAAATGAAAGAAATTAAACTACAACCATTCAATCAAGAAGTTTTGCAGAAAAATACTTACAAATCACCAAGAAAATAACATGCAAACCCTAGTTGTAAACCTTCCTTCAAGAAAAACACCATAAATTGCCAAAAATATCCTCTCCAAACAAGTGCGCTTTCCTCAAAATAGCCAATAACCCTAATAGGGTGCAAAAATCAGACCTCACTAGGAGAGTGAGTGATGAGTTATGTCAAAATGAGGATAAAACTCCTCAATATATACTGTATCAATGACCTTTAATTAATTTTAGGTCATAAAAATTAGCCGACAAGGCTTTAATACTGTTTTTACATTAAATTGTCAAACTAAAACCCTAACTGAGTTGTAATAAAGGTAAAATCCCCTTCAAGGGAGGCGCTAGCCCCTTTTAGGGCAGGTGAGACATCCATGAGAAAAACATTAGCCCCCCAGGGGCTTCTCCAACATGCCACACGTGTCATTGTTGCTCAGTCTGCCTCCAAGAATGACCATGAAGTTGGATGAAATCATGGCAAGGATGGGGACACTCTGAGTCTTCCAAGGCCAATGGTCCACTAAAAAGGAGTCATTCCCCCTAGGTCGGGCTCTGCCAAAGTGCCTCTGGTGAAACGTCCTCTTCTGCTCAGGTGAAAAACCTCGGTCAAACACTGTCATGTCTCTGCCCCTCTGGCGGAGTCTCAACAACCATCTGATGGGCTCTTCAGCCCCATGGAGGTCCAAACTAATCATCTCCCCAGGTGTACTGGTCCAAGTGGTACCTGTCCATCGGGCATGGTCCTACACATCAGAAACTATGCCTTCCATGGGCTCATTAGTCACAGGGATCATAGCAATGTCAATCACATTTCATCATTAATATTTATCAAACATATGCATAAAAGACCTATTACATCGTTCAACATCTCAAATACATTACAAAAATACACAATACAAGATCAAAGAAAAGGACAAGACATCCTATTGGGATAGTATCCACAAGAGACGAGAAGTTCCCAGGAAGGTTCCATCCAAGCCATGTAAACAAGGTGATGTGGCTAGGGGATGTCTAGACAAGTGGGTAGAGTGAGAGACAGGGATGCATAATGCTATCTGTGGGTGCCTTTGTAGAAGGCGAGTTGTACCCATCATGGATACAATTTTTCCAAGCCCATTCTTTCCTTTATTCTTTCTTTATTTGCTTTTCTTCTTCTTTTTCTTTTTATTCAAGGTCTAACCGGAGGACACTGCCTTGGCATGGTGACCAAAGATGACAGTGTTACCCACAAGTACTTTCACAGAGATGAGAAGGTTGGCTTGTGATGAGACCCCATTTCCCTTAGCCATGCAACCAAAGGTCACTGCCCTGGTGTGGTAACCAGATAATGGCAATGTCATACTATTAGGTACCCATGAACCTAATAGGTTGGCTCGTGATGAGACCCCCTATCCTCTTGGCTAGGTCTTGTTTATTATTTTCCGAGTCCCTCTTGTTTCTTGCTGAGAGGCTTTTTATTGCCTTCTTGGGGATCCCTGGGTGAGGCATCTCGAGGTTTTATTTCTAGGCTTTTATCTTTTACCAGCTACTTTTACTGTCTGGGCCTTTAGCCCCTTCTTCCCACAAGATAAGGTGCAGCCCTACAAACAGGTCATTCCAATGCTTGGACAAGGGGAATGGGATAAATGAGCAGGAAATAAGATGAAAAAGTGGTGGTATGATGGGAGCGGACAATGGCTCTTCAGAAATCCCCCCGGTGGTAAACCAAAACCCATGGGTACATGCTTGCTAGGACACCCTATCAATCTCCCCAATCATGGTCAAGTGGGTTAATGTAAGATCCAAGCAATCGTAAGAGACAAAAGGAGTCAGATGCATATATCCAAAGGTTATAATGATCAAAAGTGACACATACCATGATACCTGGACCAATTACCTCATGGAGCAAGAGCCTTCTTCGATACAAGACCAAGCCTATGGTGATGGATGTTGCTGCTGCTAACAAGATGAATCTGATGAAAGAAGAAAAGGATGGGCCCTCCAGGGCCATGCTCAAGTCAATCCTGCTCTCGGTATTCCATGTCTAAGACCTGTGGGCCTCGAGATATGATCTCCTAGCTATCCCTAGAAATTGGGGATAATAGGCTCAATCAATCCTAATGGATTTACCACTAGCCACCTCCGAGCTAGAACACGATGCTCTGAGAAATAATCCTTTCTTCTGGCTCATTGACAGTAGGGACGGAGGTTACTCTACTCCTCCCACAATATCTTGGCAACGATTTTCACTATACCAAGCAAGGAGGACTACTTGAGTACTTCCCCAGTCACTCAGTAGCCTCATTTATTAGCTTGTATCGTAACCCTTATAGCCATTTCCTGTGAATAGAACACACTCATTTCTTAGTTCTTCCTTGAACCCAAGAGCTTAGTCTCTTCTCTCTGCATTCTTCACAGGTCTTCCTCTACCCACCACACCTTCCTTTCTTGCCTTCCTCAACAAGATTGTGTGTGGCTCGAATTCCCAGTCTGTGGTCAGGTCTGAAAGACTTACAGATGGGTCCTCTGCCCCATCCCCTCATTAACTCTTGAGGAGGTCTTACCACCTACTAGCCTGATTGTAATTCATTCCTGGGCTAGAGGATTGTTCTGGTCCTGAGCAATTAAATCCAGTAAGGTATTGGTTTGGTGGAGGTTAACGCAACCATTCCTGGTCCCCTTCACCGTCTCTTTCATAGCATTCGTGGTCTCTCTTAGCACACCTCCCTTTCCATCAGGTGTTCAACACTTATCCATTTTCTAGTAAATAACAAACTTTACACTCATTGACCTTTTATACAAAGGTCCATCAAATCAAACATTCATACATATTGAGTTTTCCATAGTCTCTTGGCCCATATAATTATGTTTACAAACTGGGGAAAACAGGGGTGTTACAATTCCCTCCTCCTTAAAGGAACATCATCCTATGTGTTCTATCTGTCAACGTGCTCTGCATATACAGAAGTAAACAAAAATGGATATGCATGTCTCATGGCATCCTCCATTTCACACGAAACCTCATCTGGGCCAAAGTGTTTCCACTGCACCTTGATCTGTGCAATGGTTTGGTTCCTGAGTGAGGTTTCCTTCCTGTCTAGTATGCATTGAGGTTATGATAGGAATTCTCCCTCTGTCTCCAGCTGGTTAACAGACCAGTCAATTATATGATTAGAGTCATGTACATATTTATTCAATAATGAAACATGGAAAACATTATGTGCCTTTACTGTGGGAGGGAGTTTAATCCTATAGGATATAGGTCCCACTCTATATAATACTTCAAAGGGTCCACAATACTGAGGTGATATCTTGGCACAAGATCCCGTTCTCAAGGAACTCTTCTTGGGCCTAACTCTGAGATAGATGTGGTCTCCTGTCTTGAAATCTCTGGGAGTTCTCTTTCTATCGGTGTAACTCTTTTGTCTATCCTGGGCAATTTTTAGATTTTTCTTTATCTGAATCACTTGTTGTTCCATTTATTTCAACATGTCGGGTCTGATTGTAATTATTTCCAGTGGATTACTCCAACTGATTGGAATCTTTCAATGTCTACCATAGAGGACTTCAAAAGGGCTCATCTTCAATGACTCTTGATAATCGTTGTTGTAGGAAAATTCTACCAATGATAGGTAGTCTTCCCACTTCTTAGGTTGATGCATTACATACATTCTTAACATGTCTTCTAATATCTAGTTTACTCTTTCTGTCTATCCATCAGTTTGAGGGTGATAAATTATGCTTAACAACAATTTAGTCTCACAACCAACCATTATGGATTTACAGAAGATTGAATTAAATTTTGTGTCTCTGTCATATATAATATCCCTAGGCATGCCATGCAGTGTGAATATCTCCTTCATGGATATGTTGGCAATATTTATTGCCTTACAAGTTGACTTGACATGGACGAAGTGAGCAGACTTTCTCAATTTGTCCACCACTACTATGATGGCATCATTCTGCTTGGCCGATTTTGGTAATCCAGTGATGAAATCCATGGAGATGGTTTCCCATTTCCATTCTAGAATTGGTATAGGTTGTAACACCCCTGTTGGGTGTCGGTGCTCTTCCTTAACTTGTTGGCATTCTATACACTTAGCTAGATAGTTAGCTATGTCATTTTTAATCTAGGCCAATAGAATTGCTTCCTAGTGGTCGTGATCATTTTCTAATAACCTGGATGACTAGTATATGGTCTCTTGTGTAGTTTGTCCATTATGAACCTCTTCAAGTCATCACAACTTGTGATATACATTATGTTTTTGTAAGTTAGCAGACCTTCATCGAGCATCTGATAGCCTTCACACTTTAGCCCTGTAGGCTCTTTCCTTAGGTATGAGGTCACGATCTTGAAGAATGCATATGTTTCTTGTGCATTCCTGAATCTTTCCCTGACATATGTTTCACAGGTGCTTATCGCTTCTAGGTGAATCATTTTCACACTTTTGCTAAGGGCATCAACCACGCTATTTTCCTTTCATCTGATGCGTTTGATTTCAAAATCAAACTCACTAAGGAGAGCCATCCACCTAGGTTGTCTAGAATTGAGTTTTGGTTGATCAAACAGGTGCCTCAACCCAGAATGGTCTATCATAAGTACAAATATCCTACCCAGGAGGTAATGCCTCCACATTTTTAAAGCATGCACTATGGCAGCCAACTCTAGATCATGGGTCACATAATTGATTTCGTGCTCATTCAATTTTCCGGATTCGTAGCAAATTACACGTCCTTCTTGCATAAGGACTCCTCCGAGTCCTTCCTTACATGCATTTTTACACACAAGGATGTCATTATCAGGGTTTTCAATCTTCAACACGGGTGCTTGGGTCAGAAGGTATTTCAGTTCCTGAAATATTTCTTCACATTCTGATGTCCAAGTGAATTTAACCCCCTTTTCCTAAAGGGCAGTGATTGAACAACCAATTATGGAAAATCCTTTTATGAACCTTCTATAATATCCTGCTAATCCCATAACGAATTTGATATCAGATACATCCATTGGGTTAAGCCATTCCATAATAGATCTGATCTTGTCAGGGTCCACTGCCACCCCTTCTTAAAAAATAACATGGCCTAAGTAATGGACTTGCTTCTGGAAAAAGTCACACTTGTTAAACTTAGCGTAGAGCTTATGCTCTCTTAGTACTTGAAGTGAAAGTCCAAGATGTTATTCATGCTCCTCTCTATTCTTGGAGTATATTAGGATATCATCAATGAAAACCAATACAAATCTGTTTAGGAATTTGTTGAGTACATTATTCATCAAGCACATAAAAGTCATGAGGGCATTGGTTAATCCAAATGGCACCACCACAAATTCATAGTGACCACATCTAGTCCTGAAGGTTGTTTTTTGGATGTCTTCATAACTGATTCAGACTTGATGGTATCCAGACCTTAAGTCAATATTTGAGAAAATGGAAGCACCCCCTAATTGGTCGAACAAGTCATTGATTCTTGGTAAGGGGTACATGTTCTTTATGGTTGTCTTATTGATTTGTCTATAATCTATGCACAGTGGGAGTGTGCCATCTTTCTTTTTCACAAACAAGGCTAGTTCTCCCCATGGAGACACATTGGGCCAGATGTAGCCTTTGTCTGTCATTTCCTTTAGCTGATGCTTGATCTCAACTAGCTTGGGTGTACTCATCCTATAGGGTGTCCTAGACACTGACACTACTCCTGGTGCAAGTTCTATCGAGAAGTCAATGTCTCTTCTTGGAGGTAGACCTGACACCTCTTATGGAAACATGTCTCTATACTCTCTCAAGATGGGGTGGTCCTCTAGGTTCAGTTTGTCATCCTCAATAGATTCCAACACATGTATTTCATATAGAGGACATCCCTTATTGCAATACTTTTTCATTTGAAGGGTTGATATTCATCTCACTGAGATAGGCTTTTGAATCCCTTGGAGGGTTATCTTTCTCCCTTCTTCATTTACACATTCTAAAGTTTTATGGTAACAATCCAACTTAGTTTTATAAGTGGCTAGCCATTCCATACCAATCAACAAGTCATAAGAACCTAGGGGAAGTATGTTAAGGGTCCCTTGGGTGGGCAATCCATCCATGATGAATTGGCAAGCTTGTATGACCTCTGCTACTTTTCTTTTGGTTCTAGTGGCTAGTTGTACCAACCATGGATTAACATGTCTAACTGGTTGCAGTTTACACTTATCAACAGTCTGAGGGGCCACATAACTCAAATTAGAACCAGGGTCAATTAAAATAAAAACTAGACGGTTGGTGATCATGCCTTCCATCTCCACCACTGAATATTGGTGGTTGTCTTGTTTATTATCCAAAGTTGCATAAATCTGTGGCATGCTCCTAGCCACATCATTGATTGTGGTAGCTTCTTGGACATTGTAGACTCTCCTAATGTTCTTTTGTCTGTGTGGGCAATCCCTCAGTAGATTTTCTTCTCCACAACCCCAACATTTAAAGGGTTCCTTCTTTGGGTTATCAGTCTTTTCTGTGGTTTCTCCAAGAGGTTTATTTCCACTATGGGAGGGGAAATTTTGCTGATATACACTTCTAGTAGGAATTTTTATCCTAGATTCCTTCCTATAGTTCTTAAATATTTTGGATTTGAACCCCTTCTTATTGAATCTTGAACTACTCTTCTTCTTCCAGTCCTCGTGAGGTTCTGTCTCACTCCCGAATTGTTCATAACAATACCTTGCCTTTTGGATAGTGTCTTCTAAGGTATTTGGTTCGTCAAACTCAATATTGTTCTGGTAGGTCTGAGGTAACCCACTAATAAATCATTGCACTTTTACCTTTTCATCCTTTATGTAGGGTGCATACCTCAATAGCTCAAGGAATTTATTGACATATTCATCTATGATGAGTTGTCCCAAATTGAGTTCATAGAACTCCTTAGTCTTCCCATCAAAGTATTTCTCTAATAGATACTTCTTTTTGAAGTGTTTCTCAAACTTTTTCCATGATAATTCCTCTTCATGGATTCCTTTCACATTCCTAAGGTCTTCCCACCAAATGGAAGCCTTTCCATTCAGGTTGAAGATGGTTATTCGAGCCTTCAAGTTTTCAGAGTAGTCATGATCTCTAAAGTACTTCTTTAAACCAAGTAGCCAAGCTTCTACCTCTTCCCCTTTCTTAATCTCTCCATTGAATGAGGGTGGTTTGGATTTCTTGAACTCTCCAGGGTCATGACCTTTAGAATGAGTTTGCTTCTTTCCTTTCCTTTGAGAATGTGATTTATTTTTGCTAATAGAATATCCCTCAGAGTTGTCGGTTTCCTTTCCAAAGGACTCTCCCGATGAGTGTCTCATGTTTCCAGGTTGGACCTTCCTCGAGGTACTCCTTCTAGTGTGGCCACTTATGGGACCATGTTTTGTATCTCAGGTGGACTTTGACTTCTCTTCATATGTTGTCGGTCCACATAACTGGTTGTAGGTCCATGTTGTAGCTGCCTCTGTATGTCGGATAATATCTAAAGCAAGATTGCATTAATTTCCATTTGTTTCTCTTTCTCTTTTATCAATCTCTCGTTGTTGGCCTTAAAACTCTATAATTTGGACATGAGGCTCCTTACAGTTTCAGCCAGATCCATAGGGTTCTACACCACCCTCCTCTTGTCAGATTCTTCATCTTTATTGTGGGATCCATCCCCTAGTTCATGGCGCGTCATCATCCTTTATGCTTGTAGTTTCCCACAATTTACTAACTGCTTCAGTGTTGAAAAAACACTTTTTGTTAGCTAACGATCTATTAGTTCATGAACAACACATAGTTCGTATTTCTTAAATACACACACACAGTAGAAAGTTTTCATTATTTTCTTCAGTAAGAGTTTAACCAGACTCTTTAGGAAAGAGGTAACGTATGGTGTCACCCTTAAATTTCTTTAAATATGGTTTTTACGCAACTCGTCCATGAGCCCAAGTAGGCCAAGTGTTGTAACCATGCTCTAATACCAATTTGTAACACACCTGACTCCTTAATACTCTTTTAAGGGGTGGGGCGTCATAGTTTGTTTGTTTTTTCCTTAACTAACTCATCTCAAATCATCTCTCCAAGATGATTCATTCTCTTCTACTTTCCCATAGCTTTCTAACGACTTCTAACGGGTTCTAAACTGACCCTTGGTTTATATCTTATGGCTTCTCAAAGTTCTTCAGGATTTCATTGTTTGAGGGCCATGTGATGCCCCCATGGCTTCATCTCGTTAGTATCATCTATTGGTACCTACTTCCCATAGGGAAGTTCCATCCATTAACCAATCCGATGACTAGCTTAAACCTCATCTGACACACAGGCTGGCAGGAAATTCGGAGTTTGACTCTTCGGCACTAAACGTCTCCTTGCTATCTATGCACAAGACCTCCCGAAGTCTCGTAATCTTGCCACGTGGTTTAGGCCTTCATACCTTTTTTGTCTCTCTACAATGCTACATCCCAAATCCTCCAGAGTCCCGAAGTCCTGGACTCCCGGAGTTCTGGTCACTTCACCAACCACGTTGGTTAGGCGGGCACACACCAGGAACTGACACATAGGAGGGGTCAGGGTGAAACGTGTTACATTCCAATGGTTCTATAAGGTATGTGATACACACGAATCTAGGTGACACGTGGTACGTCAAAATGGGGTCCACGTCACCCTGGGTGACGTCATTGTACCACGTCACCCCGAAATGACAGCCTTCTAACATCCCTCAGATATCATGATCAAGATCCAACCATGTAGATTTATAGATCTGTGTCTCTTGTTACCTCGGGGATTTGGTGTTCGAGAGTTTTGTGATGCAAACTCCTCTTTTCTCCCAAAGTGCCCAATCTCCAAACTAAATGGGCTAGCTCCATGCATCCCCAGTATATCGACGACTGGGAAAGAACCTGAACGATCCCTTGATCTACGGTTTTGGTTACTTCGCGGATATGGCCTTTGGGGTTTTAGCTTTACTATCGATCCATTCTTTTGAAGTAGGACTTCACCGAAGTACTATGTGGGGGTTTTGTTGGGTATGTGTTATATTCTTTGCACGAGTAGTAGTGTCACATATTTAGGTGGTTTTTCGGTACAAATTTGCCTCGAAAAATGTATCACATATTTAGGTGGTTTTTCGACACATGGTTTCTTTGCCGATGGTTTTCTATTTCCGGTTAAGGAATTAGGGTTGTTGAATAATCCAGGTCAATGGGTTAGGTTTTTGTATGTCATTGGATCCTATATGTATATTGTATTGTAAACAATGTATCACGATGATTAAATATAAAATATGTTGGTTTTCTCGGTTTGGGTTTCCAAGGGAAAAATATTTGTGTAATGTTTGTATTTTCCATTGTATATTTTATGTTCTTTTACTGACAATATGTTTGTAGTAAATATTGTACAAGGTTAAACTCTACAGGTTCCTCCTCTTGGATGATTGGATGGTAGGAAAGGCTCTTAATGATCTCCCCCAAATCTACGTCTCTCCTTTACTTCGTAACCTCGTTGTTCGAGGAGTTGGATCATGGTTTAGTCAGTAAGATAGGTTCACCTAACCACTAGGGGAAACCACCCAATGTCGGTCAATCTTATGGGTAATCGTAACCCTCGGTCGCCTTCGAGTGGTTTATGACTATGAGGGCCAACAATACTCCGAAGTCCTGGACTTCCGAAGTTCTGAAGCCAGAAGGACTTAGCTCCCTTAGTATTAGCCTAAGGTTCCTATGTGTTGGTTATATGGGTTCTCCCGAATAGGTCTCGTCCATTCATCTTCCAGACGAAAGGATATTCCCTTTCAAGACTTAATTCTTTCTATCCTTCCTTAGCTTCATCAAGAAACCGTTAAGGGCTTGGGAATGATATCTTGGTCGGATGACAAGGAGTCTGAAGGGGATAGTCTCTTTAGACAGACAAGGCTAGATTGACGCAATACTTTCTATCTCAGTCTTCCTACAGGTTTATGTCTCAAGGAACCTTGAAGGATAGGTTGGGGCACATAGACAATCAATCAGAAGCATAAGTTCACAATAAGACAAACGCATACAAATAACTTAACCATTTCAATATAGAAATCATTTATAGATACATAACTACATGCATGCATCCGTTATTCCCAATTCAAAGCACAAAGCATGAAAACACTTATTAGAAATAGAAGACATGATGAGACTGTTGAAAGGGGTGCTCGTTTCCACCCAACCATAGGCCCAGTCACTCCTAATGGATTTACCACTAGCCACCCCCGAGTTAGACCACGATGCTCTAAGAAATAATCATTTCCTCCTCCCACAGGATCTTGGCAACGGTTTTCACTATACCAAGTAAGGAGGACCACATGAGTACTTCCTTAGTCACTCAGCAACCTCGTTTATCAGCTTGTATCCTAACCCTGCTAGCCATTTCCAGTGACCAGAACACGTTCATTTCTTAGTTTTTCCTTGAATCTGAGAGCTTAATCTCTCCTCTCTACACTCTTCGCAGGTCTTCCTCTACCCACCACACATTCCTTTCTTTCCTTCCTCATCAATATTGTGCGTGGCTCGAATTCCTAGTCTGTGGTCAGGTATGAAAGCCTTATAGATGGGTGCTCTTCCCCATCCACTCATTAACTCTTGAGGAGGTCTTCCCACCTACTAGTGTGACTGTACTTCATTCCTGGGCCAGAGGACTGTTCTGGTCCCGAGCAATTAAATCCATTAAGGTACTGGTTTGGTGGAGGTTAATGCAACCATTCATGGTCCCTTTCACCATCTCTTTCATAGCATTTGTGGTCTCTCTTAGCACCCCCCCCCTTCCAGCAGTCATGCAATACTTATCCATTTTCTAGTAAATAACAAAATTTACACTCATTGACCTTTTATACAAAGGTCCATCAAATCAAACATTCACACATATTGAGTTTGCCATAGTCTCTTGGCCCATATAATTATATTTACAAACTGGGGGAAACAGGGGTGTTACACAGTTGCACTTGATTGAATTATTTCTTCATGTCAAGGATCTCCATTGATAAATCTTGACCTCCCATTTTCTTAAGTGATCTATTCTATTGGAACAAAAGATGATGAACCCGTTAAATAGATGGGAGGAGCAGTTTAGAAACATGTGAAATAGATGACATTATATCATTAGGATGTGATGGAATTTTTTAGGTATCAATGGAACGATATTCAAATTTTTATAGCTCATTGACATTGTTATTATGTACGTGAACATTGAAATATGTAACTGTGGTATCAATTATCTGTTGCAAACCATACATGTAATAAAACGTATGGGTGAGTAAAAACATTTGCAAGATTTGCGTGTTGTTCGGGTCACTAGCTTCTATTGTTTCTAAATTAATCTCTTGAAGTAGTATATGGTCTATTATATACAGAGATAGCCATTTGAGTTAAAGGATTAGTACCTATGATGGCCAAAGAAGTTTGTACATGGCTAGGTCATTTCCTTTTACAGAGAAAGAATTTAACGTACTTCTTGTGGATTGTAAGGAAGGAAATGGAGATCAAAGTTATAGCTTAAGAACTGTTTGAAGCTTTGACTTTGTTAAATTCATATCATCATGGATAGTTACATTATTGCGTTGGTTTCTTGATTATCATGGTCGGTTTCACGACTACATTGGTTTCTTGATTAGAGTGTATGTTTATGCACCTTGATATATGCCATACAATTGATTTATTGCCTTGATATATGTGATACTACTGATCTATTGTCTACATTTCACTTGAATTTCTTTGGGGAAAATATTGTATGGGTTTTGTAAGAAAGAGCAATGATTGCCTAGTTGCAATGTCAGTCCAACAACTCTATTCAATTCATTGAAATATGTTTCATGATTGCTTGGATTTTCCTTGAGATTTGTTTTCTTACCATTGAGAATGTATCCTGAAGGAATGGAAAGGTTGTAGTTGGTGGTCGCCCTCCATTTGTAAAGGTAGAAATGATGCATATGTTGACCAGATTGAGCAAGCGACACAAGTTGGGTATTCTTCATAATTTCCTTCTGTGTATGCATTTGAATGATAGCTTCTGGTATAGTTTCCTCCATTTTCGGTGATGAAGAGATGGCACATTCAATCCTAAAGATCAATTCAACTCCAGAATCAACAATAATTGTAACTTACAAATAGTCTTTTTGTATGTTTAATTTTACATTTTTTAAATTAAGTTGAATTACATTGTGAATAGGTACATTTTTAATAGAAGTTGACACCCTCCATTTGTTGAGTTTGAATTGTTTAGTCTAATTGTTAAAGGGTGGAGTTGCAAGAAACCCTTTGAGGTCTAAGTCAATTTTTAAATGGAATGAATTGATGAATTATTTGAGTTACTGAATGCTCCAGTACTCTCTATTGTCGACAATACTATCACAATTAACAAAGCAACTCTCAATATTGTTCTAACCTATTTACAAATTTTGCAGGATAAATTTGAATTTCTCCTCTTCCCTTCCTTTGTTTTCCCCTTCCTATCTTCCAATTTATTTAATCCTTTCTTATTATTAGTTATTCAATTCAATTTAATTTAACTAAACAAAAATCTTTTATTTTCTTCTTCTTATTATTATTCATTTAATTTAATTAAACGAAAATATAAATTTATTCTTATTAATTATTCATTTCAATTTAATTTTAATTAAACAATCATTTTGATACGTTGATAACTTATAAATTGTTCCTATACCTTTATTAATCATTTTAGTCATTTCCTTTCTTTCTCCTTACCTCAACAGATAAATCATTAATTAAACCCCCCTCCCCTTTGACTCTATCCTTTGAATTTTGTTCATCATTTCAACAACAATTTTATTCTCCTCTCCTATTTATTTTTCAACTCTTGGCACTCTTTACCATTCTTTAGATTTATTTGTCCTTAATGATGGGTGGAGTATCCACTCGAAACGTTGGACGTTTCAAAACCTTAGACACAATTTAATCCATAAATTTCATCAACAAAATTGAATTTCTCTAGCTTGAATCAGAACTCCAACAAGATGAAATACAACAAAAGAATCAACATTATGAACTAGTCCTTGTTTATAACAATTCTCTTTTTGAATTTGAGAATGATTCCTATCAATATCCATCACATGATCAAATTAGTGATGTCACTTCAAAAGAATATTCAAATGAAGATGAAGTTTGTCATAAACAAGCTATGCTTGCACTTTCCAAGCCCATCATCAAACCTTGGGAATAAATCATCAACAAAAAGCACAGAACAAGCGTTCGATACAAAATGGAAGTGACCTTTCACATTCTAGATTATTACAAATCAATCTAGTTCTAGAGTGTTGGATTCCTTCAAGAAAATTCATCTTCACCTGCTCCATTTCAAGATCATATTCCTAAATGCCAACATAGTCATCAAGTTGGCCACATGGAGGATTAGTGTTTTGATCTTTATCCTTGTGAGCATTGTGGAAAGCATAATCATCCTTCATACAAATGTTTCAAATGTAAGAAAATTGCAAGAGTAAAGAATCATTATGGGTAGATCACTTCTTGGAAATGGTTATCAACAACCAATAAGATATATCGGTCATACCAAATAATTCATTCTCAAGTACCGACACATATTGCAATGGAGACATTTTCATATTCTCACTGTGTCTCTAATAAGGGGGAATAATATCAGTGATTGACAATTGGGCTTTAAGTTTCGAAGTCTTATCAATTGAACAAGTGAGGCAGAGTCAAAGCCATATTCCATCAACATGATTTGGTTTTTGTTCTTCCTTAAACCACCTTAAACCACCACTATAATAGAAGGCTTACAACTTATGTTAGACAACAGTTTGTGGTCATATTTAAACAACCATTTGAGAGAACTTCCAATTAATAGAAGAAATCAACTTCTATCAAAATTAGGAAGTGATCCAAGAACCACTAAGCCTTAAATCCAAGTTCTAGAGTTTGTGTTCTTCCTTAAACCACCATATAGTAGAAGACGTCAGCTTTTGCTATCTTTTTGGTTTGTGGTCTTCCTTAAACCACCATTTAGTAGAATAAATTATCTTATGCTAGTCATGTAGTTTGTGGCAATCCCAAAATCACCAGATTTAGAGAGCACATTCAACCATTAGTGTTTGTCCACTTCCATATTTCATCTCTCTTCTTGGACTCACATACACACTCGTTCGAATTAAACAAGGAGAATGTTGGAAACCTAATCTGTTAGGGTTGAGAATGAATATGAAAAGTCATAAGTGAATAGGAACTGCGATCAGGAGTCCAAGAGACCTCTTGGAAGATGAATCCAAAGGTCATCAAGCATTGTATTTATATGTGTATCATATTAATAATATATATCACGTTGATCTCCATTTTGGTGTATTGCAAAAGACATAATGGGTCATTATTTTAATTCGTTATGTTCACCTCCATTTACCATGCCTCCCTACATTTACCTATTTTTTTGGCATTGTTGTTATGATGCAAGTCATAGTTGTGGATTTATATTTGGTTATGCATTCACAACTCTATTCTAAATTCATTGTGTTTTCTATTTAGCAATACTATTGTATTCACTCTAACTCGTTAGTTGAAATAAAAATCGACATTTTCCTCTAAATAATCGATGTGGTCTCTATCCCATCTCTTACAATTATTCATGGTATTTTGATGTATTATTCCCACAATTCAAATATATCTCGATATACTTGTTATGTTCGAATTGTTTTAAATCACATGGAAATTCTATATGGTTATAAACAACCCTATATTGGCCTTAATTCCCTAGAAAAGATTTTGTATGACTTTGACTTCTTGTTTCAAAAATATTTACATTTTAACTCTACATGGCTTGTAGTCAACATTAATTTGGCAATGTTATTTCCCTTGATGTTACAAAATTGTTTACCTGTGATGTTGCAACTCTCCTTATCTCACCAATTTCTTTCAAAAATGAAATTAAAAATCATCATCAATTAATTGTAAATAACTTTCATGTCAGCAAAATTTCTTACATTTCTTGCTTTCATCTCTTCCGATCGTCCCTTTAAAGAATTCTTTAGTTTTGAGTATGAGTTACAAGTAGAGGCTTTGATGCATTTCACTTGTATTTATTGCACGATTAAATTCATTTTTGTTCATGTTTAAGTTTATGCCAAAGGATGGAATGATAAGGCCAACATTTGCATCATATTCTTGCATGTTACATTTGTTAATAGATAATTTTTTTGGGCCAAGGATCTTGTGGCCCAAGAAGGGGTTGTGGAAAAAGAGAATAATATGTGGCAAGGTGGATGGAGGGAAAAAATATGATTTTTCATCCATTTTTATGTCAACTCTAATGAATTTTCATAGTTAGATCAAGCTGGCCAGTTTTACTTGGGATATAAACCTAATGTGTAGACACCCCTATTTCTTTTTCCACAAAATATCCACCCACATCCAAATATTTCTAAGATACATCATGCTACCCATCTACAAATACTACTTGGAATGTTGATCCAACACCTCCTTTTGTCTGAAATGATGGTTGGGAAAATCCAAATCCTCTCATCCCTCCACAAAAGGACATAAGGAAGGCCTCTTCTAATTATAATTCTAACATGCTCCTCATACCCCAAAAGAAATTGTGCTTTCACCACCCGTGCTTGAAATTGATCCTCTTTAAGTAAGACCTACAAAAGAGAAACAAAAGGTTAATAAAATGGACCCACCTATGCCTCCTCAAGACCCCCTTTGAGACCTTATTGTAAAATATGCAATTGTTTATATTCTACATTTGGTTTCACCTACAAAGATTCATGTAGACAACTATGCTCATTCTCACCCTTTGTCATGTACAATACCTCCATTCTAGGGAAGGTGATGATAGAAAAAACCTTTAATGATTTAAATCAGTGTCTCGCTTACAACCCACACCTTGAAGCACATAGCCTTCCCCATCTTCTTGCTCAGGACCCACTTCACCTAGGTCATTAATGTGATCTGTGTTTTATGTATATTGTTAAAATGTGGAGTTGACTATAGATTGTCAATGGACATGATCATTTTTGGGATATTTGATTATGGAAATTTGATGGAAATTTTGGATTGTAAATCATTCATTTTTATGGTGTGTGTGTGTGTGTGTTTTTGTGTGTGTATGTTGTTACATCATTCAGCCATGGAAAATATTGTTTGGCATGCATTATTTTTAGTTTTGGTAAATTGATAAATGGTTGTGGTTGTGTTTCAACATTCATTGATTATGTGTTTATTTTAGCAAATATGGTATAGCATATTGTGTGGGAAGCATATGTGGCAATGCATCCATGATTTACTTTATGAATATTATATTTTGAACATCAATTATTGATCCAGGTGGATATCGGGGGCCACCCACCTTTTCCAAATGGCTCAAAACAATTTTCTGGTCATTTTGGCAATTTACTATTTTTAGCAGGTTTTCACTTCCGGGGCCATTTTGAGGGCCTAAATGAATTTTTTTCGAGATCGAGGTTCTCAATAATAGTCAAAGGCATGATTGAGCCCCCAAAATGAATCTCCTCGACGATACCTTTCCAACGAGCTATCACACGCCTAAAACGGAGATCGTATGCAAAAGTTACGACCCCGGGAAGTTGATGCACCAACTTACCCAAACAGGGCCC
>ML786818.1:406571-418240 GCA_009831015.1 Picea engelmannii | reverse complement strand
CCACCACAGCTTCGGCCAAAGCACCTTCTATCCAACAGAAGCAGGTCGACAAGGTTGCAGCAAAGCACGAAGATTCCTTCTGCACACAGTCATCTAAAATAGCCAGACTGGTTAAAAAGGTCCAAACCTTCTAGCCACAGGTTTGTGACAGATTTCCACAAACTAAGCAGCGTGACTTCTCCAACAAGACAAGCAACTCGCCAAGATGCAGATTCAACAAATGATTTTCCCTCTCCCCTGGGAAATCAACGCAATGGAGACCATTGCTTCCTAAGGAGGGAGGATTGATCCAGGTGGATATCGGGGGCCACCCACCTTTTCCAAATGGCTCAAAACAGTTTTCTAGCCATTTTGGCAATTTACTATTTTTAGCAGGTTTTCACTTCCGGGGCCATTTTGAGGGTCTAAATGAAGTTTTTTCAAGATAGAGGTTCTCAATGATAGCCAAAGGCATGATTGAGCCCCCAAAGTGAATCTCCTCGACGATACCTTTCCAACGAGCTATCACATGCCTAAAACGAAGATTGTATGCAAAAGTTACGACCCCGGGAAGTTGATGCACCAACTTACCCAAACGGGGTCCACATGACTTTTTGCGCTTCATCTCCTAGGGTTAGGTTTTTGGATGTCTAGGACTTTTGGCATTCCCGATTATTGTAAAAAGGCCTCCAGAGCCTCATTGTAACCATCTTCTTGCGAATGCGAGTAGCCATCACATCTCTTCTCAGAGATAAGCTGCCACCATTCTAGTGAGTCTTTCACTCTATATTTTTACAGTCTCTGTACATTTCTTTCATTAATAGAAATTGTGTATTACTGTATCTCTATGTTTATGGTTTCATCTCTGATATATTTCTGTTATATTACTGAATATACGCGATATCTCTGTGCATTTCTTTATTATATCTCCGCTCGCATTTCGTGCCGAAAATAATCCGGATCAATTATCAAGGAGGGCATAAGGAGAAAAGAGGAATAATGAGTAGTGTAACTAATATTTTCTCAAGGGATTCATGAGATGATGTAAGCTCCGGGAAGTTATGACCTGTGGAAGCTATCGGTGCATTAAGTTGTTTCCTAAGTGATGAAATCCACCCCTTGAGTTTACCTTAAGTTATCATTCTTGGACACATTATAATTCTAAAGTGAACTTGACTTTCCCAAATACTTTAGTCACTTTTATTCTATTATTATTACTATTTTGAAAATTTTGAAAAATCAAGTTAGCAATTTCTAACTGTTAAGTGGCCTCCGAATACTATAAAAGTGAGCAAATGGAGAGGCAAAAGGGGACACTAGAGGTATGCCAAAGTTATTCTGCTTATAATAGATCATATACTTTTCATTTCCATCTAATGCATTATAAAGGATCTTACAACATTGATGTCAGCATGGATACTCTCCAATGATATTAATGAAGGTTGGGGTCAAATTTTTCTCTCTTGAGATTCAAGTATACTTTGTTGTCTATTAGTTTGTGAGCCATTATCATTATGCTTTTTCCTAGTATTGATTGGTTAATGATCTACAAAAATAATATGTCCAATGAGGGTTATTTCATCTCTCTAAAGTTAAGAACTTGTGATTCTAATACTTGGTTTCCTTAAAATTATGGCTTTTTTTGTATTGTCTGGAGAACATCGAAATAGGTTTTGAGTACACCTAGTCCATCTTTTCGGAAAGTGTTGCAAGAATAATATTTTTATATCATGAATGTATTTGAAGAGAATATTATGACAAAATGATATTGAGATTCTAGTCATACTCTTTGATTTTATAAGAAAAACAAATACAAACAAAAATTAAAATATTAAAGAAAGAAATTGTTTAATTTCAATTATCAAACCGTCTTCCTACTCTAATTCCACCTTGTACTTTTCATAAGGAAAGTAAAAGGGATTTAAAGGACCTATGTTGGGTTCTAGTTTGATCATTTTTGCAAAGTTCATTCACTCCCAATTTTGACATCAAAACCTTCATTCTTGCCCCTTTTCACTTAATCATTGGCATAATGAGCATTAAAACAGGTAATACGTTGTCATTTTGAGATTTACTCTTAGTTTTACTTGTAAGTGGTATTTAGAACTATTTATGCAGCAAAATCACCCACATTTCAGTAATTATATAAATTTACCATGTTTCACCTGTTATTATAGGAATTGACCTTGTTTTACCAGTTATTATAGGAATTGGTGATTAGCATACTTATACTTGCTCATTAAGGAAAATTCCACCTGGAGGTACTTCATCAATATCAAGAGATGGTGATTTACCTATTTCACCATTCCCATGGCACTCAGTACCCAGTGGTCAACGCAAGTCAAATCCACAGACAGTTGTTATAGGAAATCCGCGGATAGTTATTACAGAAAATACGCAAGAATCTAGACCACTAAATCAGCCCAACATTTTGGCACCGTTGTCGAGGAGGCACTAAAGGAATAACTCTTGAAATTGTAATATTTTTGTTGTTTTCTTGATTTTCATTTTATGCTATCAAATTCTTGTTTGAATTTTGTTTGTTTTTCCAACATTTACGACTTTGAGGAAGTGATCCGAAAATGGGCGAGTACGTACTCTACACAAGTTTTCAATCAAGAATCATTTTCTGACGAAGTATTTGCACAAGGATTAAAGGGATTATGAATCCATGACTAACCATGCTTGTAAACAAGAATACATAACATACATGAACTCAAATGGAATAAGCACATGAAAATACAAGAGAGAGACAACCAATGTTGGTAACGGAGTTCACCCCTCCTGGGCTACATCTTCAGACCTGCTACAATTGGAATATGGATCGCTTTCATTCCTTCTTCAAAATATGTTGGGACCTTCTCATAAGTGATTGCATAAGAGATGTCTTCTCCTTCAATGAGGATTCAAGAAGACTACTCACATTCATCTCTCTCCATACATCAAGAAGGATAATACCTTACATGAATAAGTCTCTCAAAAATCAGGAGTAGTAGCACTATGGCTTTTTAACTCCACTCAATAACTCTCCATTAATCTCCTCCCTTCAAAGGGATCACATTAGGAATTATATTGTTTTTCCTCACTCCCTCTTAAGAAAGATCATTAATTCCTAGATCCACAATAATAGGATCTAATTACAAAAGAGGAAAAACAAGATCCATGAATGTAGGATCTCAAACTATCTTCAAGTACATAAAGGGAAAAGTCTCAAAACCACCCAAAGACTCTTCATCATGTCCTTGATTCTCTCAACCTAAAATTGAGAATAATGGAAAATTGGTGTGGGGTGGTTTCTCACATAAAAACCAATTTCCATAATCACAATTTTAATGAATGACATGTGAGTCATACTTTCCCTCACAAGTATTAATCATTTTACAAAAATGAATTAAGTGCATGAGTTTTTCCAAAATCTCATAAAGAATAATTAATATGCACGAGCATCTCATAAAGCATAAGAATGCATGAGACCCTTTCCTCACAAAGCATTAATAAAATGCATGAGAAATATAAAATTCAAAACATATAAGTTTACCACCTTCACCACTCTGCAAATTAACTTGGTGAACACAGTAAAGTCCTTCCATGTGTGGAAATCCATCTGGATCACGCCTCCCCCACAAAGAACCTTTTGGTATCCAAAAGTATCAAATTTAGTTGTATGAAAATGTCCTCAAAAGGCGCATTCTTTCAATATTCCTTCACACACGTACTTCGGAATCAGAATGCAAAGCCAACACTTGCAACTGTTGCAAAGCAAATGTTTGGAAAGGCACATCTCTTATCTCCTTCACCTATGTTCTTTGGAGCTGAAATGTCGAATCCCACCTGCATAATATTGCAACCTATAGTAGATGATACATGTACCACAATCTTTGGCATACCTTACTTTCCAAGAGTTTATAACTACACTCTTGGTAAAGTTTAAAATGAATCACCAAAATGGCATAGGAAAATCGCCTCAATCAATTGTTTATATAACAACTACAAAATGAAGCCACTTAAGGATTAAGGCGCAAAATAACGCCTCTCACTCTCCTCACTCAAGAGTGGCTAAATAGACATTACAATGCTTCATAACCTTTTTACATGATGATTTCATGCTTACACCAAGACCTTTACATGGCTAATACATCAAAATTCAAAGGCAATTCTCATGCCAGATATGATGCCCACAAAAATGCACTATTGCCAAACTATGGCCCTTCCATGGAAATTACATCAATTTTAAAGTGCCAACATGTGCACAAAATGGGAACAATACTATGGTCATATATGCCAACATACACCAACATGTGCACATCAAATGCCCAACTATTTTAATGGTCATATATCAAACTTTAAGCATAGGCAAAATTTCCAAATGCCCCTTGATTGCCTTTGATCCATCATATAGCAACTATGGGTAGTATAATGAAGGTATATGTCTTCATTTACTTTGGAATCTCCTTGGAAAAAGAAAAAGTCGATTTTAATTTATTTTAGCCACAATATGGCTTTGCACAAATAGCAATTTTAGTGCTCAAATATACCATCCAAAAGTAATAAAATAAAACTTTATTTTCAGCTATTAACTTTACCAAAGTTATGGGAATTTATCGCTCTGAGCAACTTCACCATATCCATACCTTTGGAGACTTCGAACTTGATTTGCATCCCAAGACAAAGCCAGCAGAGAGATCATTGGATCTGAGGACAACTCAATCAATAATCCACGATAAGGAAGTCACCAACATTATCAGCAATGACAACTGGGTTGTGTGGATCATCTTCAGGAATGTTCCTCTCAACCTTACCAACAAGGTTTGCACCTACATTTGTTTCTTTGGTGTAAATACCACCAGCTACTCTTCCAAACAGAGCCATGGAAGAACCTCCAAGATGATAACCAGTAGCAACCAAACTACAACTGACAAAAATGCTTACTGCAATTGCAAATATGGGAATAATAACATATTTGTAACCTAAATCCAACCCAAATATATCATTAGTTGTTTCTCCAATCCTACATGAATCAACAACATCTTGGATAGGTTTGTAAGCATTACTTGTGTAGTACTCAGTGATAAAACTGATAACGAGGCCAACGCACAAACCAATAGAAACACATAACAAAATCTCCCAGTTCTTTACAACCTTTTGGGTACCAAAATTGAAGATGGTGAAGGATGAAGGAAATGCAACGAAACTTACAACATAAATTCCAATAATCATAAATATTGTGGAGATAATAAGTTGTTTTTTCAATGCAGGCTCAATTTCCTTCACGGCCTTGATCTCAAATATGTCAATTGCAAACAGATTTGTAATTAAGCAAACAATGATACCCATTGAACTAATGAGCAAGGGGTAGCACCTGGAAGTAATATTGTGAGAGTTTCCAAATGATGATATGGATGCAACAACAAGAGATGCACAGGAAGACTTAGCATAGGACCCAAATAGATCTAATCCCATACCAGCAATATCTCCAACATTGTCACCACACATCACTCGTACTGTGGACCACGTTTTCATAGAAGCACACCACCAACAGCAGAGGTAGTTGGCATAATGAAGATACATCGAATAATGAGATGTGAAGAGATGCCCTTAGAGCTCGATCCCTGATCTTGGTATCGATGCGTAGGAGCTTTGATAATCTTTGGGGTTATGGAATGGTAGAGGCCCCTTGCACTTCCTCCATTAAAACTTCAGCCAACAACAATCAATGGCCAACACATTGGAGACATTCCAATTAGAAGCTATTAAAACAGGTGGATATATCTATGGAATTACGGCCACCAAAGTAAAGAATGACTCCACAACTGTAGCGACTTGAATGATAGTTTGATTAACGACGATCCTTTCAGTGATCGACCGTCGATCGCTTGATTCATGGGATTATGATGTTTTACTGGTCAAAACCCATGGCATTGTCGACAGTTATTAACTAGAATGAGATATTCTCCATTGGGATACTCAAAATCTCAATTTTTGATGGGTTCATAATTGTTGGTCATTTCATTCGGGATCATTATCACTCGATATGAGGAATGAGATCGCACCAAGGGGTCGACAAGGGCGATGGGAGCAGTGAACCATTTGTCTATCTTGTAGCAGATCTTGAGTGAAGAATAATTGATACGTCCATTCGCAAATTGTGAAGTTGTTATGATTGCTCGAATCATTCTCACCATGAGTTTTTCTCCATCAATGGATGCATGCATCCTAGCATTCATTTATCCGTAGATCTGGTGGTATCGTCGTCCTCCACGTGAATAGAATTGTCATCAACAAAGATGCATGTTTTGGATAAAGTCGATGGAAATCATGATTTTGTTGATTTTCTTATGATTTTGTAAATGCGATCATGACAAGTGTTGAAGCGCTATCACATCAACAGGTTATCCATAAAACTGATAAGACTGAAGAAATATGTGTGCTCGTTGTTGTGCAAGAGTTTTTGATCTCATATGCATTGTTCTATCTGAGGTAACGTGCACAGATCTCTATGACCATAAAGCCATTCTTTTCACGCCACTTAAAGTCGATGACAACAAATTTTCTTTTCTCCATTCAAAAGGTTTCCAATCTCAAAATCCATGGCATGGGACTCCTCTACTCCTAGATGGACTGAAGGAAGCTTCAGAGGCACAAATTCTTATGATCCCCATGAATGTGAACTGAACTTTGCCTGTCCAGCTCCAATGTCACCAGCCTTGGCTTAAAGTAACCCATAGCCAGCAGATACTGAAGACACGCAACTGTGAACATTACGTCTTGTGCTGTTCAAAACCTCTCTTCAAGCATCGAATGACTCAAATGAAGAATCTTTTCAAACAATGTCAGTTTTGAGGACCTCCAAGAGATGAGAAACTTCACCAAATGACCCACATTGGCGTGCAAATTCTTCTCATCTGAGAATGGATATGACTATGTACGATCATACCTGTGCATGATGGGAGGATAAATGGCAACATAACCCCCAATTTCCCACAAAATCATATGTGCCCAGTATCCCCTGAGTATATCAAAGGCCATCATTTTGATTGATGTTGGAAGCATGAGCCCCCAGAACACTGGGCTTTGGATCAATTTATTTGAATGAATTCACAAGGGTCATGATGCCCTAAGGTAGTGAAATAGGAGGATCATGAGAATCAAACTTAATATCAAATTCCTCAATTCCAGAATTTCTACTGTAATAAGACATGGAATCCACATCTGGAAGCCCATTGGAAATGCCCTGCTGAATAAACTGCAACTCCTAGATCTAGATTACTCTGCTCAGAGACCACAACCACACTTGACAGGCAACAATAATGGCTTTCAAGATCACAAAACATGGACATGCTAGAGATGAGATTGTTCTTTGATAATCCCACTCAATTTTGCAAATATGCTATCCATTTCTTACTAAGCCATTCAAACGGATGCTCCTTGGGTAGTTGATCCTTTTGAAGAACTGCTTCTGGGATTATTTTCATTGGACTAACTCCTTCATCTGCTTCCTCCTTCTTTGCATGGGATTGTACAACTTTCTTGCCACGTTTTGGATGAAGCTGAGGATGAACTTTCCATCATTTCCTAATCCAATGGCCACTCATCTCGCAATGAGTGAAATAGTTATTTTTCTTCTCCTTTAACATAATCTCCTTGTCATGAGGATGTGAAATGGGTTCTTTCTGTATTGTCTCACTTCCG
The DNA here is from genome assembly GCA_009831015.1 of Picea engelmannii. Lineage (NCBI taxonomy): Eukaryota > Viridiplantae > Streptophyta > Pinopsida > Pinales > Pinaceae > Picea > Picea engelmannii. Next base: position 410,572 of record ML786818.1, on the reverse strand, counting down.
GTGGTCTTGCTCATCTTCTTTACCCAAACCTTCTTTGTTTGATGCTTGGATACATTATGGCTAGGATCTATAATGTAGAAACCATTTTTCTTACATTCAGGAAAAGTCTTTGAATGATGTTCATACCTTTCTGAATTGTCCTTGATGTAGATATGACGAGTACTGGGACTAGATGATTTGTCTCCTCTCTTGGAATCTGATGATGTGGAAATGGTTTTTGAAGTGCCTCTTTCTTCAATGGACTTTGAGCACTCTCCAATCTCCTCTTGATAGTATCCCAAACCTGCAAATCGTGGTCTTTGTACCACCTCTAATGGTTGAGTGATTCCTTGGCCATGAATGCCAATTCCACCTCCTTTGTATCTCATCTTCGTGAGGTGCTTCACTCCCACATTAGTTTCATATTGAGAAGAAATTAAATATGAAGAAACATCATATACCTCGGTTTGAGTTTGTGCATCCACAGTAGAAGGCTATGTGTCCTCTATTTGTTCACCATGTTGCAACTTAGCCAAGAGATCATCCTTGGTTTGCAATTCAAGTTGTAATTCTTCAATAATTTCATTGAGGACTTATCCATGAAGCTGAGACCTCTCTTGAAGCTCTTGCTTCTCTTCTTCTGCAACCTGAAAAAGTCTCCCGAGCTGTGATTTTTCAGCTTGAATGTTGTAATTTATCTCTTCTAATTCTTGAAGTATTTATGCTTTCTTCACTCCTTTTCCCATCCTACAAAGCAGATAGCCTAGCTCTGATACCACATGATCTGAAAACAAGCGAGTACTTACTCTACACAAGTTTTCAATCGAGAATCATTTTCTGACAAAGTATTTGCATAAGGATTAAAGGTGTTATGAATCCATGACTAACCATGCTTGTAAACAAGAATACATAACATACGTGAACTCAAATGGAATAAGCACATGAAAAGACAAGAGATATACAACCAATGTTGGTAACGAAGTTCACCCCTCATGGGATACGTCTCCGGACCCGCTTCAATTGGAATAGAGATCGCTTTCATTCCTTCTTCAAAAAATGATGGGACCTTCTCATAAGTGATTACATAAGAGATGCCTTCTCCTTCAATGAGGATTCAAGAAGACTACTCACACTCATCTCTCTCGATACATCAATAAGGATAATACCTTACATGAATAAGTCTCTCAAAACTCAGGAGTAGTAGCACTATGGATTTCTAACTCCACTCAATAACTCTCCATTACTCTCCTCCCTTCAATGGGCTCACATAAGGCATTATATAGTTTTTCCTCACTCCCTCTTAAGAAAGAGAATCTAATTACAAAAGAAAAAAAACAAGATCCATGAATGTAGGATCTCAAACTATCTTCAAGTACATAAAGGGAAAAGTCTCAAACCACCCAAAGACTCTTCATCCATGTCCTTGATTCTCTCAACCTAAAATTGAGAATAATGGAAAATTGGTGTGAGGTGGTTTCTCACATAAAAACCAATTTCCATAATTACAAATTTTAATGAATAATACGTGAGTCATACTTTCCTTCACAAGTATTAATCATTTTACAAAAATGAATTAAGTGCATGAGTTTTTCCAAAAGCTCATAAAGCATAATTAATATGCATGAGAATCTCATAAAGCATAAGAATGCATGAGACCCTTTCCTCACAAAGCATTAATAAAATTCATGAGAAATATAAAACTCAAAACATATAAGTTTACCACCTTCACCACTCTGCAAATTAACTTGGTGAACATAGTAAATTCCTTCCATGTGTGGAAATCTGCCTGGATCAGGAGGAGAAACATTAAGACGAGAGGCAAAAACTTGTGCATCCACTTTAGTAGGTATCTCCAAGCCCTCGTCATGTTTCCACTGTAAGTGTATTTCTTTTTATGTGAGTTTTTATTCATGGAAATAAATTTAACTCATGTCAACAGACAACCTGAGACAACATGGTGATAGCGGGGTCTTAGTAGCATGAGGGCATTTGGGTACATAATTAGATTTTTCTTTAAGTTTGTTTGGTGTGGTTTGTTTAATTCTGATTTCATTTATTTATTTAAGATAGATAAGTCTTTGTTTTGGTAAAAAAAAAACCATACACTAATTCATTCATGAGCTTGACCTCTAGAAAAACTAGAAGAACTTAAGAATGCTCAGGAATTTGTTAAAAAAGGGAGGATGTGTTGCTACAAGGATTTCCTCAAATCCTTGTCCAAAGTTTAGATTCATCACCAGGAGTGAATCTACACTTCATGAAGCAATCCAAGAACAAATGATCCATGAACATATCACACAAGAGGAGGACTTAGAAGTTTCTTCCAATCATTATCAGCAAGAAGACCAAATTAATGAGTCATGGATAATTTCAGATGAGGAGCAAATACTAGATCCAGAAATTGAAGAGTTTCTTGGATGCTTTTCATCGGATCCCTTGTGTACTTAGGAATATGAAGATAAATTCTATGAAGAGCTTCATGACATGAAAAATACAGAAAATCAAGGGAACAAGGATCATATAGAATTTTAGTTTCAATCAGTCACCAGTCTACAGCTTCACTCCATATTTCAACAATTATTGGCACCATCTCTACAAAAGCAGTTGGTCTCTCATATCCTAGTATCCATTAAGGTATATTTGTCATATTTAGATATGAGTACATTAGAGATATTGCTACGTGAATGGATGCATTGGAAGTATTTCTACACTTTAAAGAGGTTTTTATTTTTCAAGTAAAGTAGGATAATGTAGAAAAAAATAAAGATAAATAAAATAAAAATAGTAAAGAGAAAAATAATGTTTAGATTGTAAAAACCAGGATTTCCTGGCACATATGAACACAGGATTTTCTTGAAAACCAAGAGACTGGATGGCAGAGTTCACTTTTATACTAATTTCCTACAAAATTGCTAGAGATCAGTTGGAATAAATTAGTCACCTTTCCAGTTATTAATGGTTATGTTAAGCTTCATTTTTTCTAGCAGCGTCAAGATTTTCCTAGTCCTTAGTGGAAACATTTTTCTACATTAGAAGAAAACTGCCAATTTCAGCAATAAAAGGACTTTAGTCACTTCAGTAGACAAATACAGTTATTCCATGTAATAACAAAAGAATTTTGGTAATTGAAGACAATTTCAACAAATGATGCAACAAGTGTGCAAAATATTCAACATACAAGACTTCAACGTTCCTTTGACTTCAAGTTACATCATTTTCAGATCTTAAACTCTATCTTATATGAATTAAACTTTAGCAAGCCTTACTCTCATATGCCATCTCAAGATTTCACAAAGTGCACTCATCCCTTAAGCATCGTTAAAGAGTATCCCTGCACATATCAAATTCCTTGATTCATTTACATGAGGACATGCAAAGATCTCGGTGTGGGGGAGAGAAGCAATAATTTCATTTGGTTCCATAGTTTAGATCATTTTCACAGCAGTTGAGGAACACTAGTTGTTCCTGTAATAAAATACTCCATTCATTTCAGCAGAAAATTACAAACAATTCCTGCAAAAACAGAAGGAATTCTAGCAATTGAAGATTGGTTCAACAAATATGTAGAATATTCAAAGTTGAACCATATTACAAAGCGGCATAAACGCTTGTTCATCATCTTCAACATCATTCTTTTGACATTGGGGAATTTTTGGTAATGGTAGGTTGATTCGCAAGGTAATAGTTTATTTAATACTCATTTACTTGTTAAACTAGATTTATCTCTCAAATGCAACTAACATTACATTCATGCCATATGCAATTTGAATTACCCCAAATCATTATCATGTGACTACTCTGATTTTATTGACTCCATCATCGATTTCTTAAAAGTCATGTCACCCCACTCATTTTAGTTATATATGGTATGAAATTGAAATCATTTTGATTATGAGTGATAAGATTTCATAAGTTTAACTTATTTGATCCCCATTTTTATGTCGATAATTGTAACGCTTCCCCGGCCATAAACTGTTGATTTTTCTGAGTGCTTTCTCACTTCTGCAATTTATCCCAATCCC
>ML786818.1:375206-400426 GCA_009831015.1 Picea engelmannii | reverse complement strand
AAATGGAAACTTTCTCCTTCTCTTGCTCTCTCTCAATCTCTCAATCTCTCTTGGAAAGAATGACTTCTCATTTGGCCTTTTTCCTCCTTTAGAATCCCTAAGTGACTTTTAGGTTTCCCTTTTGATCCAAGGGCTCACATTGCCCAAGGTCAACGGTGAGAATTAAATGCTCCCTTAATATTCACTTTATTTAATTTCACTCACCCAACTTAAATAAAAACCCACTTGGTGCATTAAGTTCCTAAGTCACTTTTCACTTTCTAATTTAAAGTTCACTTTACCACTTATAAAGTGACTTTATGAAAAAGACCCACTTTTAAGTTGTGGACCACATTCCTAGGTAAAAGTTTAAAAACCCATAGGAACCACTTGTCCAAGGTACAAATCTTCATTAAAATTTAACATAAACCCCACTAGCCGGGAAAACGCTACTATGTGGAACAACATCATTTTGATACTTAATTGATAACATGCATTTATTTCATATTAAACACATTAATATTCAGAGTAAGCACAAGATTAGTGCTAACATAATTAATCCCTGTCATTAACAATAATTCATATGCACAATGGAATACATGATACATATAAGCATCACAGGCACGCAAAACATAATATTAAGCATAAGCTGATACTTATCTTTGAAACCGTGGTAATTCCACCAACTATGTCCATGAATTCCACGAACCTCCCAGCCTTAGACCACGCTACTCATCACTCTCAGCAATAGGTCACCCCCGAGTTGGGACTAAGCTCCACCCAAGGCAAGGAATCCTAGTCTAGGCTGAGGTTACAGGGAAAACTACACAGAATAACTGGAAGGATTCTTCCCAGGATGCCTTCTTACACCCACTACTAATAGACTCTCATTCCCCACATGCATGTTCTACCCAGGATTATACACCTTCACTTCCCGGGATGCCTTCTTACACCCACTACTAATAGACTCTCATTCCCCACATGCATGTTCTACCCAGGAGTATACACCTTCACAAGCACAATCCATCGATGCTTCACCTCCCTCTTTGGGCCTCGGCAACAGTCCAGATCAGGAATTCTTAGAGATCTGAAGCTGGTGTTGGACTCTCTCTGGGGAAAAACCACTTCCCAGTAGACTCTCTCACCTAGAGGGAGTTGCTCACAGGCCTGACAACCTGCTTCTTCTACCAGTTGCAGCTAAATTTCCGCAAGGTGAGGATAACAACAACAACAACTGGTCAATTCTACTCAGGAAAAACAGAAGGTAGTAACCCAAAGACATTTTGGGTACAGACTCGACTCTGCAAGAGAGAATGGGCTAGGCTCACAGCGTACACATGTGACACAGCTCAATCCATGGGTTTTTCACTGGTTTCAGGGTGCGTGACAAGGAATTAATGCAGAGGTCGAACACAGACTCAAACGGTTCAGACGACTGATACCTCGGCTTCTCAGGAAAACATTCTGGTTTTCTATTTTCCAAGCTACGTGAGGGTATCCAGAGGTCGAATACTGGGGCCACGGGATTCACGGTTCAGACAATTCGATGGTCCAATGGAGGAGGAACCCCCAACACGAATCACTTCTCTCGTTTTAACTACATGTGCCTGAGTTGACACTTGTCACCCATGAAGATCGTTCCTTCCCATTTGGAAGTCACTCGTCCTTCCAAGGAACTTAGGATAAAACATCACATTTCACATGGATTTTTGGAATAATATTAAAATATTATTCCTAAGGAATTTAAGCCCCTAAGCTCAACACTTAGCCTCTCTTTCCAACCTTCCAGCCCCCAATCCCTTACCCACTCTGTGGAAGCGTAGTCCTCCATCACTCATTCATTGTGGTCGGTCTGCACGCAACGGTGTTTATATTTTTATTAATGTTCTGCATGATTACATATACAAAAGCAGGCTCCCGGCCTTAACACTTAGGCTCTCCGGCCTAATAACACATAAGCCCACCAGCTTATATAAACTTGTCTCACCAGCCTATAAAATATAATTACAATTCATAATGCAAGCTTTATACTTCATAGACATGATTTACAAAAGGGCTCGGCCTTGGGGACATTACAATCCCCTCCTCTTATTTTTGCACTGTCCTCAGTGCAACTTTATACTGCATCTGCAAGCTTTTCAAAATTTTCAAAAAGATGTAGGTACTATGCCCGCATAACATCTTCATGCTCCCATGTCACTTCCTTAGGACCGTACCAGGTCTAATGGACCTTTACAAGCCCTATAGCTCAATTCTAGAGTTGTTTGTTTTTCTTGTCCAATATACGCACAGGATGCACTTGCAGGACACCTTCTTGTTCCACCTGAATCACATTCCAATCGATAACATGATTAGCATCTGGTATATATTTCTTAAGCAATGAAACATGAAACACATTATGTACAGTCATAGATGCAGGTAATGCAAGCATATATGCAACTGGCCCAATCCTTTCCAAGATTTCAAATGGCCCACAAAATCTGGCTGCCAACTTGGCGCAACTTCCCAGCTTCAGGAAACTCCTATTAGCTTTTACTTTCAGAAAAACGTGATCACCCACTTTGAACTCCCTGTGGGTTCTGTTCTTATCAGCATAACTTTTCTGCCTGCCCTGGGTAACTTTCAAATTCTGCTTAATTTTTATCATTTGGTCCTCCATCTCCTTGAGCAACTCTAGCCCAACTATTGCTCTATCAACTGGATTATCCCAACTCACTGGAGTATTGCACTTTCTTCCATAAAGTGCTTCAAATGGGCTCATCTTCAATGATGCATGATACCCATTATTGTAGGCGAATTCTACCAAGTGCAGGTAGTCTTCCCATCTTGATGGTTTGTCCATCACATACATTCTCAATATGTCTTCTATTACTTTGTTCACCCTCTATGTCTGTCCATCAGACTTAGGATGATAAGTTGTACTAAAGTTCAGATTCGTTATGAATCCTTTGAACAATCCTTTCTAGAAATTTAAGGTGAATTTCGGGTCTCTGTCAGACATAATCGTTTTAGGAATTACGTGCAATTGTGCCACTTCCTTTAGAAAAATATCAACAACATTTGTTGCCTTGTGAGTAGTTTTCAGTGGAATAAAATGGGCATCTTTGGTAAGCTTGTCCACCACTACCATGATCGAATCATGCATCTTGGATGTTCTGGGCAATCCTGTAATAAAATCCATTGTCACTACTTCCCACTTTCACTCAGGAATGGGTAAAGGTTGTAGCAACCCTGTTGGGTGCCTATGCTTAGCTTTAACTTTCTGGCACTCCATATATCTGGCGATGCATTCAGCGATCTCTCTTTTCATACCTGACCAAAAGTAATGGCTCTTGACCGTTGCTACTGTTTTTTTATATCCAGGGTGCCCTGCATAAGGCACATTATGCATCTCCTGCAAAATCACCTGTTTCAAGCACTGGACATTGGGTACAATTTTTTTGTTCTTGTACAGTAGTATTCCATCTGTTTCCAATTTATACATTTCCATCTTCTGTGGCATCTTACCCTATTGTAGCTTGGCTACCAATTCTCTGTACTACAGATCTGTATTTGCAGCCTCTAGAATTTTGCTTTTAATATCATTCTGATACATGCTAATGGTTGTAGCATGTAATTCATGCACCCTCTTGTTGAGTGCATCAGCCACTTTGTTCTCCTTTCCTTTGATATGCTTGATCTCAAAGTCGTATTCACACATAAATTCCAGCCACCTACTTTGTCTAGCATGTAAGGTTGGCTGATAAAACAAATATTTCAGACCATTGTGGTCTATTCTCAATTCAAATCTCCTTCCCATGAGGTAATGTCTCCATTTCCTCAGAGCGTGAATGATTTCTACCAACTCCGAATCGTGAATGGCATAATTCTTTTCGTGCTCTTTCAGCTTCCTGGACTCATAACATATTAAAAATCCATTCTGACTGAGAACTCCTCCCAACCCTTCTTTACACGCATCTGTGCACACCACAAAATCCACATTTGGATCTACAATCTTCAAGATTGGAGTGTTGGTTAACAACTGCTTCAATTGCTGGAAACTTTTCTCACACTCTTCAGTCCACTGAAACTTTTTCTCCTTCCTTTGCAAGGAAGTGATAGGGTGAGCTATCTTTGAGAACCCTGTGATAAACCTTCTGTAAAATCCGGCTAGACCCATAAAGGATCTAACTTCCGCCACATTCCTTGGCGTTGACCATTCTCTGATGGCCTCAACCTTCTCAGGATCCACGGTCATCCCTTCTTCAGAAATAATGTGCCCCAAGTAATGGATTTGCCTTTAATAAAATGAGCATTTGCTCAACTTGGCATATAGCTAGTGTTCTCTCAACACTTGCAGCACCATCCTCAGGTGTTGTTCATGCTCTTCCTCTGACTTGGAATACACCAAAATGTCATCCAAGAAGACTATGAAAAACTTGTCTAGATAGTCCCTGAATACACCATTCATTAAGCACATAAAAACAGCAGGTGCATTCGATAGTCCAAACGGTACCATTGTGAACTCGTAATGACCATACCTTGTTCTAAAGGCGGTCTTGTTGATGTCTTCATCCTTTATTCTTACCTGGTGATATCCCTATCTGAGATCTATCTTCGAAAATATATTTGCATCCTTCAATTGATCGAAGAGATCATCAATCCTCGGCAAAGGATACTTGTTCTTGACAGTTACTTTGTTCAACTGTCTGAAATCAATGCACAGCCTCAATGTCCCATCCTTCTTCTTCATGAACAGGACTGGGGCACCCCAAGGTGACATGCTTGGGCGAATGTACCCCTTATTTAGAATATCTTCAAGCTGCAATTGCAACTCTTTTAGCTCTGGCGTACTCATTCTATAAGGAGCTTTCGACACTGGAGCTACTCCAGGAATCAAATTCACAGAGAAATCGATATCCCTTTTCGGAGGTAGTCCAGGTACTTCCTAGAATACATCTTCGAACTCTTTAAGTACCTCATGATCCTCAATACTTGACACCTTATCCTTAGGAATTTCCCCCACATGGACTGCAAATAATTGATAGCCTTTTCTGTAGCACTTTTTCAGCTGCATTGCTGAGATTTCTCTAACAGTAACAGCTCTAGGAATTCCTTGGACTGTTTTCTGATTCCCTTCCTCATCCAAGCATGTAAATTCCTTGTTATGACAGTCTAGGAGGGCATGGTGTTATTCCAACCAGTCCATCCCAATTAAACAGTCATAAGAGCCTAACAGAAGAATATTCAATTCAGCCTTCGTGCTCAATCCCTTCATGTCCACTGGACATGACTTAACCAACTCAGTGACTTTCCTCTTGGTCCCTGTAGCCAACTGCACTAACCAAGACTTTTCATGTCTGATTCTTGATAAATGCAAACTTTCCACCACCCTAGGATCTACATGACTATGGCTAGCCCCTGAATCAATTAAAATAATAAATGGTTGGTTGTTAATCATACCTTCCACTTCAATCATGTGTGATTGAAATTCAGCTTGCTTGTTGTCCATGGCTGCATAGATCCTTGGCATTCTACTGCCCATGTCCTCCACTATTTCATCTTGTTGAACATTATGGACAGCTCTTTCTTTGCCATTTTTATGGGGACAGTCTCTGTACTTGTGGTTCTCTTTACAGCCCCAACATTGAATGGGCATCTGTCTCAGTCTTTGTTCTCCCACTTTAGCCATTCTCAGCTCTCTAAACGATGGATGTCCTTGAAGAATATTTCTGAAAAATGGAGGTTTGTTTCCCTTCTGCCTCTGTTCTTTCTTAAAGTTCTTCTGGTCATCCCAAGCCTTCCGAAAGGTAGTCTTTTCTCTTTGTTGTTCATATAAGCATTTCGCTCTTCTTATTGTTTCTTCCATAGTCTTAGGATCATCATACTGAATCTGGTCACCAATGGGAGATGGTAGTCCACTCAGATACCTATGAATCTTGACAGCCTCATCTTTGATGAATGGAACATACTTCAGTAATTCCAAAAATCTTCGTTCATATTCATCAATGGTCATGCTACCTAGCTTGAGTTCAAAGAACTTCTTCATCGTTCTGTCATAGTATCTTTTAGTCAGGTATTTCCTCTCGAAATACCTCTTGAATTCCTTCCATGTGATATCTTTCTCTCTAATGTGTTGCACCTGCACAAGATAATCCCACCACATGGATTCTTTTCCTTTTAGTTGATACATTGCAATTCTTTCTTCTGCTTGAGAGGAATAATTCTGCAGTTCGAAATATTTCCTCATGCCAAGCAACCATGTTTCGGCATCTTCCTCCTTCTTATGTTCTCCATCAAACGTAGGAGGCTTAATCTTGTTCATCTCCCCTTTCAATTCATCCACTCCAGATATTCGGTGTTTTCTGGTAGGGGATGGGCTTGAACTACTGTGTGCTTCCTTATAGGAATGCTCTGGGGGGAAACGACAATGTCTTCTACCACTCCTCGATCTTATTTTTCTCTCAGGGGTCCTGCGACTCCCTGTTTTGCTTGCGCCACTCTCCTTTTCCAATTTCCTTTATATTCTTTCCAGGTTCTTCAACATATTTAAGTTGAATTCACCCTGTCGATCCATGATCCTCATGAGCTTTCGGCTATCGGCTCGGCGAGCCTAGGCTTCTCTCTGCAATCTTTTGATGATTTTCATCATATGTCCTTCCTTATCCAATTATCTTCCATGCCCATTGGAGTTCGATCCTTCGACTCCCAAGTTGACATCCCTTCCTTCTCTTTCGTTCTCTGAATTGGAGGCAATCAACACCTCTTCCATTTCTATACTCGGCGTAGATTCGCGACTGTCCTGACACTCATTGAACTCTTCACACACAACGTGCAGTCAACTGAAGTTTGGCAGGCCTCTACCCCTTAATAAAACTACAACATTCATAAACCAACGCGAATAAGAAAATGTTTTGATTCCATGGATTTTCTGATCTCTGTTCGGCTCTGTGAATTTCGAATGATAGCCCCCCCCCCCCTCTTTCTTAGTCCCTAACCCATGCATTCACGGGCCATGACCAAACACTAGACCACTAGGTGCTACCTAGATTTTCAGCCTTCAGAAATTTTTAAGGCACACAGAACTATCTCCCGGAGTTCCGATTACTGAATTCACAAAATCGGGTGGATCAACGGTCCACGTTTACTCTCCAAAGGATGAAATCCATTGTGGTCTTTCCATCATCAAGGTTTTCGAAATTTCAGGATTTCGGGGCTTTGGGGTTTCGGGTTTTGGTCCCGGAGGTTCTCGCAAACACTTCCCTCTCCAACTCCCGACTCCCGAACTTTCAACCTCTCTCCCACTGGGCCCACAGCACAGTTGTCGCTATCCATAGTGGTGACATGCGGTGTACTTAAGAAGTTCCACATCACCTTCAGCAAGATCATTAGGTCCCACCATGCTCACTTTTATTTTCGACCCACTGGCACATGGTACACACCCATGTGTACACTTCCATCTCAGTGACATCAAATCGACCCACTACTTCGGCTCTTCAGGATTTCGTGATTTCAGGCTTCGGGAGTTTGCGCATCAGCATAATCCACTTCTCTCGACAACCGAACTCCCAAAATGCTGAAATTATTCCTGGACAATTAATGGTCCAGATCTCTCCTTGATCAATGGTTGTGATCTAATTGCGAATTCATGTTTTCGTGAATTCTCACGAACTTGCCCTTTGACCTCTTTAATTCACGAGTGAGCGAAAGGTTGATCGCTCTCCACGCGTCCTTTCCGATGGATGGTCCTGACGTATTCAGGATTTCATGTATCATGATTTCCACACTCTTGTGCAACTCCAAAGGGTTTTAAGCCTTGTGCACATTCTCCAGATCTGACAGTCGTGAGGGTTCTCCTTTCCTCCCGAACAAATCCAATGGCTCCAACACTTTCAGTGTGGAGTTCTCTCTCTCCATGGTCAATTACCACGCCGGCTGCAGTTTAATCCGTCGCTACTCCTCCTAAGCTTCTTAACACAGCCAAGTAACTCCTTGGCCCTTAGATACATTCTGAGGTCTGAAATTAGTCCTCCAGACACAATTTCTTCTCAAAACCTCGGTCCAAAGACCACTTATTTGACCCATCTAGGCTCAGTGTTGAAACTAGGCTCTGATACCAAATTGTAATGCTTCCCCGACCATAAACCCCACTGGCCGAGAAAACGCTACTGTGTGGAACAACATCATTCTGATACTTAATTGATAACATGCATTTATTTCATATTAAACACATTAATATTCAGAGTAAGCACAAGATTGTTGCTAACATAATTAATCCCTGTCATTAACAATAATTCATATGCACAACGGAATACATGATACATATAAGCATCACAGGCATGAAAAACATAATATTAAGCATAAGTTGATACTTATCTTTGAAACCATGGTAATTCCACCAACTATGTGTAGGCCTTCCACGAACCTCCCAGCCTTAGACCACGCTGCTCATCACTCTCAGTAGTAGGTCACCCCCGAGCTGGGACTAAGCTCCACCCAAGGCAAGGAATCCTAGTCTAGGTTGAGGTTACAGGGAAAACTGCACAGAATAACCGAAAGGATTCTTCCCAGGATGCCTTCTTACACGCACTACTAACAGACTCTCATTCCCCACATGCTTGTTCCACCTAGGAGTATACACCTTCACAAGCACAGTCCATCAGTGCTTCACCTCCCTCTCTAGGCCTTGGCAACAAGCTGGATCAGGAATTATTAGAGCTTTGAAGATGGTGCTGGACTCTCTCTAGGGAAAAACCACTTCCCAACAGACTCTCTCACTTGGAGGGAGTTGCTCACAGGCCTGACAACCTGCTTCTTCTACTAGTTTCAGCCCAATTTCCACAAGGTGAGGATAATAGCAACAGCAATTGGTCAATTCCACTCAGGAAAAATATAAGGTAGTAACCCAAAGACAGTTCGGGTATAGACTTGACTTTGCAAGAGAGAATGGGTTGGGCTCACAACGTACACAGGTGAAATGGCTCAATCCACAGGTTTGTCACTGGTTTCAAGGTGTGTGACAAGGAATTACCACAGAGGTCGAAAATAGACTCAAACGGTTCAGATGACTGATACCTTGTCTTCTCAGGAAAACATTCTGGTTTTTTGTTTTCCAAGCTGCATGAGGGTATCCAGAGGTTGAATACTGGGGCCACGAGATTCATGGTTCAAACAATTCGATGGTCCAATTGAGGAGGAACCCCCAACATGACTCACTTCTCTCGTTTTAACTGCATGCGCCTGGGTTGACACTTGTCACCCATGAAGCTCATTCCTTCCCATTTGGAAGTCACTCGTCCTTCCAAGGAACTTAGGATAAAAAATCACATTTCACATGGATTTTTGGAATAATATTCTAATATTATTCCCAAGGAATTTAATCCCCTAGGCTCAACACTTAGCCTCTCTTTCCAACCTTCCAGCCCCCAATCCCTTACCCACTCTATGGAAGATTAGTCCCCCATCACTCATTCATCATGGTTGGTCTGCACATAGCGGTGTTTATATTTTTATTAATGTTCTGCATGATTACATATACAAAAACAGGCTCTCGGCCTTAACACTTAGGCTCTCCAACCTAATAACACATAAGCCCACCAGCTTATATAAACTTGGCTCACCAGCCTATAAAACATAATCACAATTCATAATGCAAGCTTTATACTTCATAGACATGATTTACAACAAGGCTCGGCCTTGGGGACATTACAATAATCATGATACCACTGCCCATCCACCATATCCAACATATCCACTCATTGTCCAACATAACCAAGAAACTTCCACTCATTTTACTTGTCTCCACCATTTTACCTCTGTTTTTGCAAAGAGTCGAATTGACTACCCAACTAATTCCCAGATGCAGAGTATGATTTGGAGACAGAATTTCCAAATGCAAAGTATGATTTGGAGGAATAAATTCGAAAGGAAAAGTATGTTTTGGAGGCAAAAATTCTAGAGGAAAAGCGTGATTTGGAGGAAGAAATTCCTAATAAAGAAATTCATAATGAAGATATTTCTTACAGAGAAATTAAAATTGTCAACACCAAATCCATTATTGATGATCTTGTCGATAAACTGAAGGGTAAGAAGAAGAAGATAAGTAAGCTAAAAAGAACTATCCAGGAGCTGGAAACCCTAGACAATGTTGTTAAATCAGAAAATAAGAAATTCAAGGAACATAGTACAAAAATCAAAGAAAAAAATGTTGAACTAAAGAAGAAGTAGAAATCCCTGAAACAAGATGTGAACAAATGGTATACCCAGAATATCAAAACAATCCAACAAAACAAAACTCAACAAAGAAAATTTCACTTTGTGGACTTTCTTTTTCACACAGAAAATTTCTTGTAAGCAAGCATTTTTCCATAAACAAAGCAAAACTTGATTTGTTGATATCTCCCAAACCATGAACCCATTGATTGTGAAATTTGGACCATAAATTATCAAGGTATGATGAATAAACACAATGAATTTCAAGCAAATCCAGTTTGTATTTTTTTAAAAATTGGCCACCGTCACCTTCAGACATTTTTCTTTTTTCTCAAAATGTATGCATCTATTGGGTACGATTTTTGGTGAGCATAAGAATAATAGTGATACCAAAAACCTCACCAAATTTTATAGAAAACCAATTTACAATTTGAGAGATAATGACTAGACAAGACTGCTACAAGAAATTGGTTACAGGAATTTGGGTGACCTTGGTGCAACAAGTTTTCACACGTGGATAAGAATTAAGTGTCATTTTATGTGTTAGAAGATTTTACAAGATTTCTAAACGTTGGAATGAATTTGAAGAATTAGTAGCATGGACACAAATTGATAAGATGCTTGGGATATTACGCATGATCAGAATTTGACCACCTCACATACAATTGGAGTAATGTGCATTTGGGTCAGGGGTGATTTTAAGAATCCCCCTAAATTTATATGTATAATAAATGGGTGAATCCCCATGATACATAGGAAAAAATGAAGGCTATTTTATCAATAATATAATATGTATATATAATTTTTTGGCGAATCTTTTAGTCAATTATATAATCTTGTAAAAATTTGGTGAATATTTCACTGAACTATAAACTCTTGTAAAATCTTGGCGAATCTTTCACTGAATTATAAAACCTTGTAAAGTCTTGACGAATCTTTTGATAAAGTATAAAACCATATATAATAATATGAAAATGTATTCATTAAACTGTAATATACTCGTTTTACATATTTGGAAAAAGAAACATGATTTTTCCATCCTCTAGAAGATGTTGCAAGCATTAGCAGTTATGTTTGTCAAGGTTCTCATTGCAAACTCTTGCATATCCCTCTATCAGTTTTGATGATATATCAACAATATATTAATTCGCAGTCATTTATCTCAAGAGATCAAGATCATATATTGATCGTTGATCACTTTGGAGATAAGGTTTTAGTCATTAGGGGATTATAAAAGCATATCTAAGGAAGGTGAGAGGCATACAATGAATGCATAGGAGAAAGAGGGAGTCTTTCTCATGTGCATGTGTCTGAGTGGGCAGGGATGAGGAAAGGATGCAAGGGGAAGTGAGGGAGATAGCATCCAGGTGGGCTAGGCTATCAACTGCAGCATTGTAATTCCTCTAATGGGCCATTATCCCAGGACAGTAACCCAGGATTTTATTTAATAAAATAAAACTCAGAACCAGTTTTCCCGCAAGGTTTTTCCAGGGGTGTTTACCTGAATCTCATGTGCAAATGTGTTTGGTTTCTGTGTAGTGCTTCCGCTTATATTTTCATTGAAAACCTAGTTGTGCTAATAATTCTAAAATTGAGTATATTTTGATTGTTAGTTGTGTGTTGGGTTTAACAGGAAATTCAACACACTTCATGTGATGTGGGGTACATGGCGAAACCCTATCCCTTTGTTGTATCCTATATTGTTTTGGTTGATTGACAATTGGAACACTTACTATAGGTGGATACTTGTACTCAAGGTATGTGGTAGAGGAGGCACACTTCTTATGGAGGAACTTGGAAGTTGTTTTATGTGGCATTGACATTTTCTACATGGCACACATGTTGATGAGGATGAGACCTTGGCATAGGATGTGGAGTTATATTGTGGAGGAGCACTAAGCACTAGGAGAAAGGTTGCTTCACCCTAGGATCATCAATACCACATGGCACACTTCAAGAGGTTGATCATTTGGCTAGAGGGAATCTTGTTTGGATCACACACCACTTGTAGGTTGTTGTGGACTCGGTACACATGTGGAGGAGGAGAATTGGAGCTTATGATCTTGTCTTCTAGAGTGTGCAGCCTTGTGAAGAGGATCACTTGACATGTGGACCCTTATCTTGGAGAGAACTATAATACAAAAACCAGCAATACTTCTACAAGTTGTCTCCTACCTTTTGGCTTGCAAATCAAATTCCAAACTAATTTGATCTACGAAAAAGTTTGACAGTGAGAAGATGGCATCAACAAATTATTGATGGTCCTCCAAACAATTTGATTTGTATGCCTATTCACATTGCTATACTTCCTCTATTACCTAAGTAAATATCCCTTCTTTGAAACCATAAATAATTTGGAGCCTCCCTTGACACTAACAAATCACAATCCCAAATGAATAAGATTTGCCAAGAGAGCATATTAGACAATTCCATCAATCTTGATTGTCATTACCTTATACTCCAGAGAAACATTAAGTTTGGATTTAGTAAAAATACAAACTTCTAAGATATCTCCATGCAGGGACACAACTAGACTTGTAGTCAGATTACAATGACAACAATATTCATGTATCTATGGGAAAAAAAGATCAGGGAATGGATATATGAAAAAAGTTTACATCAAATATCAAAGGCTACCTTCTCTGGTGGAAGATATATCCCTAAATGACCCCGTGAAATAATAATACAATCTACCTCTCGCAAGATCTCATCAAATTGCTCCAGGCCCTGCAACATAAGTTGTGTGTATATTAAGATTCAAATAAGAAACTACTTCTTGTGCAGTGTGATTATCTAAGACTGATTAAACATGAAAAGGAAAGTTTAAGACTAGGAGACTTCATTCAGTGATCCATAAAATACCTCTATAGTGTCAATCTTAGCAAATATTTGTGTCTATTGAAGATTCCCAAGCCCATCAAGATGTGTGCGGGTCTATACAAGACAAAAGGAGGAAATGGATTTACATCAATTCGATGTTAGAATCGAGCAAACAAATTTCTAGGTGGCCTCTAATACATCTAATACATTATTTTATTCTATAGTTTAAAGGTCATTATAAAATCCTTTTCAGATGTATAGTAGATAAAATGTTCACTATTTGAGGTTATTCAATTATAAGGGAGAAGTCCCATGTCATAGAAACAAAACAAATAATTTTTTGTTGTCATTTACTAATGAAGCCTGCAGCAAAAAATATCACCTTGTTACTTCATTGTCAGTTCAGAATGATTTTCAAAAGTACATATGATAATGCATTCATATTTGAATTTTACTATAATGCATCTACTTGAAATTTGTCAAAGAATAAGAAGAAACAATCATCATAGAAACAGATCAGCCTAAAAATTAAAAGGCATAAAGTAGCACTATGAAGTTGGTTCAAGAAACACATCTTGATAGAATTTTTTATATGTGAGATCCATCATAGTATCTAGTAACAACACAAGCTCAGAACATGAGCAAGAAGGTAACTTCGATGTCATCTTTCTTACTTGTATAATGTCTTCATCATGTCGTGTGTATGACAAAGAAATAAATTCAATGCTGGTGCGAACTCCCCAAGTTGCAATAACTTACAAAGTACAAACAATAGTAATACATCGAATTCCAAACCTTATCAGAATCAAATCACAAGATGCACAATAAACCTTAACACAAAAATAGACTAGTGCCCTGCATTTTGTAAGGATAAATTTACCCCACTAGAAAAAAACTTGCATTGTCCATTAATCAAAGCCATTTTGAAGAGTAAAGGTTACCACAATAAATAATAAATGCATAAATTAATTTATTTGTCACTTTAAATTCAGGTCAGTTACAGACTGGATGCTTTTAGTTTATAAGGTTTAACCTAAGGGCCCTGATGAAATTCAATACTATCTTTTGGCATAACTTGATGAACATTTTAGGAAGGGTGTGTACAATCCAGATCATGCATAAATATAGGCATGCATGACCTACATTGCACAAGTCAAAAGAAGCTTGGCATGTGTGTTGTACTTTTTCCCTCACTCATTTCCTAATATTCCACTTTCCCTTACTCCCTAACATTACCCCCTACCCCCCTAAATTTTCTCAATAATTTAGGAAACCCCTAACCCATCATTCCACTTCATTTTCCAAAAATCTTTGAAGGCACATTTCCCAGAAATGACATTTTTAGTCATCGTTTTTCCGAACCTATTGTGGCCAATAAGAGATGAATATTAAGAAACTGGAGGAATTTTTTGTTCCTAATATTCCAAAGTAAAATAACCTCTTTCATATTTTACACAGGTATTACAGAATGAAATATATATTCACATCTTCACAGCCTATTTTTATGACTGAGCAAAGTCTTGTTTTAGACATCTTTTTGCAGAAAATATTGTGAACAATGGGAGCAGAATTTTGGGAAACTGAGAGAGGTTTATCTAAAAAACATCTTCATATAAAATAACCTCTCTCACATTTTACACGGATATCTCGGATTAATATATACAAAGGGATAACGGAACCCTATTTTTCAGAATTTCGGGAGGAAATTTATAGAAAGTCTGCATAAAGCATAGCATGGGGCACGCTACCCTTTTGATGGAGGATTCCAAATGATGAAAGAATAACACATTCAGATTTCTCATGACTTTTACATCACTTTTGACCTCTCGGAGTCAAATTTTGGTCAATTCAGGCAGGAGAAAAAGGCAAAAAACCACCTGAAAAAACACTTTTCTGCCACCTTTTTGGACAGCACGCTACACTTTGCATAAATCATTCTTAAATATCATCTCCATCCTCAAACAGACCTCTTGAAAATATAACTATTAAATAGAACCATTGCAATCCAACAACCTATATTATTAAATCCACCATGCATTGTATTTTGTACAACCTATACGAAGCAAACAATAAGGTAAGGGAACAACAACAAACTAGCCTTCCTATGCATAAGCATGAGGCCACAATGTGTCACTATTATTTCGAAAGGGTTGATTCTAGTGTTGAAATAGGTATTATAACTACATTGTCTCATAGAGACTTGTAATGGTTTATGTGATGTTTCCTTACAAGTATGACAGTTATCTATTTTCAAATTCACATCTCATCTCTTCTTGAGGGATTCCAACAATTGGAAGTTCTGACTAAAGTGCCAATGAAAAATAGTTGCAAGCACCTATGCATGGATTTGGAAATAGAGTGAGGGTGACTAAAGTTTGGAGAAAACATGGATGCTTGTCATTTAATTCACAAAATTATGCTTTCTCTACAAGTCTACTATGCAATCTATTTGAATGACCATGCTTAAGAGGTTTCAAGTTCTCCAACTGCCCCTTCCCATGAGATTTTGGCTAGTCTTTGGCTTGATGTCTTCATCTCATCCTCAGGATTAAAGATAAAATGAGAATTATGAATATGAGAAGCTAACCTAAGATGAGGTTGTGATATCTGGAGGTTTTGAACTAGAAAAATTGTTCAAACTTCGGATGGTGGGAAAATTTATATCAAATTGGTTTGTGTTTTATCCCTGGGAATTTGAATAAAATACTTTATATGACATAGCACCATTTTCTGAATGCATTCATATTAACTATCGATTTTCTTTTCCTGTGTAGAATGCAGCCAAGAAGTATAGTTAACATATTCACACCTTCCTTCTTATGTGCTTCTTTAATTACATAAAGAATGCTTTGTTTTTTAATTAAAAATAATAATCTTGATCTATTTCATACATGCATATTGATATTCACTATACACCAAACCTCATTCACAAAGTACCAAACATTGATGTATTGTTTCCATGTAACTAGCTAAGTTGTCCTTGCTAAAATCCAACCAAGTAGTGAAGGATTAATATCATCCTACAGAAAAAGGTCATCAACTCATAATGTTCTTCAAAGAGTCAAACTCTTCCAAACCTAGTAAAAGTGCTTAAGGGCCTAGTCTTCATCAATCATGTAATCACCTTGCAGATTAGCAAAAAAAATCTTTAAATACCACCAAACCACCCAGCTGTAGTACTTTCCAAACATGTCTGACATTTCAAATATCATTCATCATTTCAAAAAAAATAGAGGAATTTCTTTTTTCGTTGTGGTATAATGAAAATGCATCAAACGTCCTTGATTTTTTTGTTTATTTTCCTATCATGAATGAGGGCAAACACTTGAAAAAATATTATGACCAATTGGGCTGCTGAAAAAGAATATCAGGCCTATAGATAATCCTTCCCATGGCTTAGTAAAGTAGTACAAACAAATGGAACATTATACCTTATGAAAATATAAATTAGAAGTTATTAATTGTAGGGAAAGTTTGGTACATGTTTAGTTGCAAGGTCAATGAAGATATTTTCTTGTTAAAAAAATTATTGAAAGAGACATAGAAACATGGAATTCCTTAATTGCATAGGAAGATTTTGAGGATCAACACACAACACATTTATCACGAAGGGTGAATCCACCTAAAGTCCCTTCCACATCACACAAGGAATCAAACATGAGTGTCTTCCCGGAACTAGGGAAAGAGAAACAAATATTGTGTGGGGGGAGCACACTATTACAAAATTACATGGTATAGTGCAGGAACATGAAGAGCGTAGCATGTCCTCACATGGGGAATAATTTCCTATTAAAAAACATCAATTAATTTCAATATACTAATATCTACTTATCAAATCACAAACATCAATTAATTTATACAAACACCTACTTATCAAATCACTGACAATTTAAAAACACCAATTAATTTCAATATATGGACTGAGAAAGGTGAGTCAACAAGACTGGTCTACAAATTACAACAATTTAGCATGGCTTCCAACAATGAAACAGTGGCCTTGAAAAATCCAAACAATTCACTGATAAAGAGAGATCTTAACTCAATAGAAAATTGAAGGCTCTATGCAACTTAGCCAGTAATATTAAAACCTTACCCAAACCTGTAGGTATTTTTGTTGAACCAAAGTCCAACATATAGAAATATGGGGATAAGATTGTAGGATTATTAATACTAGATGAAAAACCCCAATCCAATATTAATAGTTTTGCAAAGGAAATGTTTGTGCATTTAACAGACTTTGAGGGTGCTATACACAGATAAGGACACCTCTAGAGGTTGCAATGGTGCAATAGCATCATTTGGAATAAAATTATCAATTGAGGGATGGATGTAGTGTATAATCTCTAAAAAATTACTACATCTAACCCAAAACAAAAATTCATTACAGTAGATCTTGATTATAGTTGAGAAAAAATAGAACAATCGAAGACAAAAGTATCAGTTAAAAGTTGCATGTTCACGCCATTAGTTGGCAATTTCTTGTAAATGATGGGAATAACTGATTTTTTAAACATCAATCCAACAAGACCATTAAGGTATCTTAAAGAATAAATAATAGTGTTGATAATTGTTTTCAATTCTGGCCACAAAATGATGGAAAATATGGCATGAAATGTCTATGTTGTGACTTATCTTTGGGCAAACTTTAGTGCTCAATGTACATCTCTGAGAATTTCCAAGGGTCAACCTGTCAATTGATTTTATTCATATGAGATTTCTAGAAGGTCACTCATCTTCAATTATACATTTCCTACCCTTTGAAAGATCAGCTTGAGCATCATCATCAAGCTCCTGGATTCATTTTCCAACATAGTGTGTTCTGAAATTTTATACCTGCAATGAGTATGATTGAAATTCTCCTTTGTTTTGATGTGAGTATTTTTCCTCCTCCTCTTTGTTGGAAAATGTCCTAAGAATGATTATTATCATCAATAACAAACTTAGTCACCTCATCCTAACCATTTAGAGGTTCATCTTCTTCATCTTCAATCACATGCAACTTAGAACTAGCTTCCAGACATTGCACATTTTCAAGTAGCCCATTTATAAAGAATTGTCACGTAATATTGTTGATCAAAGAATTAACACAAAAATAGGTAATTCTCCATAGGATACACTACAATAAGGATCGTGCTTGTGACCGTTGTCGTTTTCTGGAGTTTACAAGCTTTAAAATCCACATTCAAAATTGAATTTCAGTTCCCTTTTTCTTTCTCTCACCTTGAAATTCGATGAATGAATAACATCATCATTTGTTTTGAGCTTCTTTTCAAGGTATGGTATGGACTCTAGCTTTGTGAAGTATGTGAATAGTAATTAGATCCCATCCAAATATGTGTTTGACTTACTAAATAGATTCATTTTCTTTATAGCATATGCTAGTGGAATCATACCTTGATTGAATACCTCAACACCATTGCTACCACCAACAACAATTGTATGAACCATACATATTAAAAAGTTAAAAATGAATCATCAGATAGTGTGCTCTAATATTGGAGGTTAAAACACCAAAAGAAAAGATCACAAATACAATTCACATTGAATATTGTTCGATAATATAAGATGAAAAATTAATTGCAAATCCTCCAAAACATCATGAGTGGAAATCCATCACAAGTACAACCCTCATTAGAGAAGGAAATTCTGCAATAAAACACAATCTTTTATAGTAAATTCAAATAAATTATCAGAAATACTTTGTACCCTACATCTTGTGGTCTGAAGATATTTTAGATTTGGCATATTTAGAGGGAGAAAATTTAGCCTTGTGAAAGAAGTGTGTACTTCATTAAAGAAACAAACATGGAGTGTTGAGACATAAACTAACCCAATTACATTTTTCCTTTTTTTAAATGCTCCCTTAATACTGCAATGGTGAGAATCCACCACCTATCAAAAGGTGGAACACTGCTTACACTATATGACCACCAAGCCTGACATAATGGCCCCCTTGCAAGAAGTGCATCAACCACTACTTGTGATATTGAACCTTGGTGAGGACTATAACAGTGTCATGCTTTCACTAACCCATATTGTCTCTTTTGGAAATCCTCATACAATTTACACCCTCCAATATTCCACCAACTCAACATCTCCAATTATTTTAAAACTTAATGACCATGATGTGTGTCACACACTACAATGCATGGTGAGATTAAAAAATAAAGGGTCACAAATACAAAACAATAAAAAAACCTACAAGAGAAAAAGGCTCAGGAAATCAATCTATTGCAAATCTTATCTATCACTCATGATGTTATGTAAACCCTAAGACACCACCTATGGAAAAACAAGATCATTGGTTCATGTTAGTGTAAATTTACATTAATAACATTCTACTTTTGTGGATATGATTCAATATTTATCATGAGAGAAGCATAACTTTATAACTAACCCATGTTGTACTCAAAATAACATAAGTTATACAACTCAGCTGAGTATGGCATGTTGGCTCAACTTGCCAGTTTTCTGAGTCATCTTCTGAAACTTGGTCAAGTTTTCCCTGACTCAATCAACCTCGTCTCGACTAATCGAGACTTGGTGACTTGTGAGTGCAGAGTACACCATGAATCTATCCAGAGTGATTCCAGACTTGCCAGGTCCACAAGAGAAACTCAAGCTGCAACATATAATGGTAAAAATGAAATTTATTTTTTGTTGATTTCCCTCAAAATTGAATGTTGTTTCAGTTACAGATTGTGTTTATGTGAGCAATTAATCATGTTGGAAATATTTTTTCATCAAAATTTTCCTGTTTGTTTGCACATTTAAATTTGTCTCACTGAGGGGAAATTACTAAAATGTCCAAAACACATAAATTCAACATTGGATTTTGAGTGGGGGCATCTATTTGCAATAGTGAACACATTGAGAGAAAATTCAACATCAATTAGGTACTTCACAGACTCTTCCTACTATTCTGTGTTTTTTTTTCCATAAGGGAAGAGTAAGTTAAGCATGATAGGAACTTGTTGAATCATGTTTATGATGTTAAATCATAAGTAACACATGTGTGACACACATATCGTATGAAAAAACATGAATGATGAAAGTAAAGAAAATGTGAGCAAGTATTTCTGGTAGGTAAAACATAGAAACATGAGCATAAATAATGAGGTTAAGCAATGTACTTGTATAGAGTATAACACAAAAGCATAAATGCAAGAAAACACTAAGAACATAAGTGAATGAACGCATGCATGGAATCATAGTTAGGTACATGTGTTATCGTTGAATGAAGCAATACTATGGCTAGAACACATAATGTGGGATAGGATATGAGTGAATAAACAAACAACATGAAAATAGGCAAGAGCAATCGCAACAAGCACTATCCACACAATGGGAGGGTGAATCCTTGGTGTAATATATGCATTATTAATCTAGAGCACATGTTGAATAAAACAGGGTGCAATTGTAGTGTGTAACAACAAAGTGAAACTAATAGCTCTACGAAGCTAGACAATTATCCCTTGATATGCCCAACAACATGATACACTTAACACTCTCACTGGCTAGAGTAA
The DNA here is from genome assembly GCA_009831015.1 of Picea engelmannii. Lineage (NCBI taxonomy): Eukaryota > Viridiplantae > Streptophyta > Pinopsida > Pinales > Pinaceae > Picea > Picea engelmannii. The sequence goes on along the minus strand of ML786818.1, from coordinate 379,910 downwards.
ACGCAAGGCTAATGAATGAGATAAGCATGCAAGCATATATCCTCCCAACACTCTCAAAGAAACGGCCTACAACCATGAGGCCCTATTGAAGCCAACTCACACCAAGTAAGTGTGTGATATGCCACAATGAAAGAAACCAATGATAACCCAGGTTACCCCATAAAACCCTAAGAAGAAATAAAGTTCTAAAATAGTGAAGAGTTTTATGTCAGTCATTTTGCAAGAACTTAGTAGGAGAATGGTAAAATGTAAGTTTTGTATACACCTATGAGTTGGAAAATAAACTGTTTGAAGCAAGGCCTTGCAACCATACCTGGCCATGTGGTAAAACTATAACAAAATGTGCCTATATATGTTACCCATCAAGAAAGTCCAATCATCCAATTTCATGCACTCAAAGTATTGCAAACCCTCATCTAATAACCATGCATGAGAGAAGGTAGTCAAAACACCAATAAAGGTGACATGATATGGCCTTGATGTGTTGCAATTTGGGGGAAAAAATACAGGAGCACCTTCACCATGTCCATGAATTCCATATCCCAAGGGACAAAATCATCTCACTCCAGGAGACCACATATCGACAAACATCAAATGGCACTAAGCATGTAAGTTTAGGCCACATTGTATTTTTGTTGATGGACATGCCATTAAGATCTTAGTAAGAAGCATTTCTTGTTCACTGTTATTTTCTTTTATGGAATTGGATACGTCAAGTTGTAGTTACAAAGTGAAAACAAAAGAGACCAATACATTACAAGTAGATTCTAGACCATCTAAAAAAACCCAAGAACGCCACTAATTACTAATTATCATGTACTCAACTCCAATAGAGACCAATACATTACAGGTAGAGTCTAGACCATCTAAAAAAAACCAAGAACGATGCTAATTAGTAATTGTCATGTACTCAACTCTAATAACCTTGGGGCCTACAAATAAAATTGTCATTATAAAGATAAAGAGGAGCACAAGTTCTTAGTGCAAATGAAAACTCGAATGTATTGTAAACAATTGTTAGGCCCCTGATGATAAATTAGAAAAGAACATGATTAAAAATATTTTCCATTACTTACAACTATAATAAACAGTGGCTAAAAGAAATATGAAGGTGCAATTCCCTCAGAATAGCTTACTGTGCTTTCCTCCAGATATATAGACACTTCCAAAGATTCAAAACTCGTGCTATTGCTTTGTATTGCCAATACCCTCATCTGAATAACCTGCAAACACTGTGAATAATCTGTGTTAATTCTCAATGGTTCTCTTGAGTCTTTTCCACCAAGAAATCGTATGTGATTTATAGCAAATGGGAGGGTAAAATCACTAAAAGAAATCCCATCATTCTTTGGAAATTGGGCGAATAGAAGAGTGTAGCTTCCCATACCATGAAATTGGAACGAATTAAACTGTAAACCCTGATTTATACCCAATGTGAGTGTGACGTTGCTACCAGAAATTCCCATATTTCCGGAAATGGGGCGAATGGAAGTTTGCAGATCCAAATTTCAGGGGCGAAATATATTTTTTTTCCTCTCTCCCTCATAAAAACCTATGCTAACCCTCTATACGATTTTTTTTTAAATGAATTAGGGATGAATAATAAAAGTTTTAAAAAACCACTACAATATAAAAAAAATTGCCCAATAAAAATTTGGAACCCCCTTAATTTCACCCATGAGCGAAATTTTTCCCCTAAAATAACCTATGATTTGGGTTTACAATAAGAAATTTAATTAGTTTCTTGAGGACATGCAACATCCTCTGTCTAGAGAAGATGTTGGGTGCCAGTTTGATCATTTTTGCAAAGCTCATTCACTCCCAATTTTGACATCAAAACCTTCATTCTTGCCCTTTTTCACTTAATCGTTGGCATAATGAGCATTAAAACATGTAATAAGTTGTCATTTTGAGATTTACTCTTAGTTTTACTTATAAGAGGTATTTAGAACTATTTATGTAGAAAAATTGTTAGAAAAACATGACCGTGGAGCAATAAAATAAAACAAATGCGGAAACAAAACACAGAAGATACACAATACAATAGAGACACAGATTTACGTGGTTCACTCAGTGTGGGCTACGTCCACCAGAGAAATTGTCAGGTCATTCCTTTATTATTATCCAGCATATGAAGGGATACAACCTACAACAAATCCGATGTAACTTCCTTTTCTTTCTCTCACAGTCTCCTATCTCATAATACAATATTTGCCATCAACCATAGCTGCAATACATTTCCCTCATAAAAGAGGGTTGTCTTCTAGGGAAAAAAACCTAACATAATTTCTACCGTTAGATCTGGGACCTTATAATGAACGGTCCAGATTTACAATGAAATTACAATATACATTTACAAGGCAATTTTTGCTTGCCCGCTTGCCCCCAGACCTTGCAGAGGGGGTACCCCCCCTCTGCACTCCCCCGCGTGGAAGAGTGTACATAATTCTGGGGTGTAAATACTTCATGGGGTATAAACATGGCTGAAATTAAAAAACCTCTAAATCGAGAAGATAATCAGGCTCCACAACCAACAATCTCCCACTTGGAGATTGATCTCAACAACTCCACCATTGTTGTATATGTTGGAAATTGAACCTTCTTGGACTTGGAAAATTTCTCATCTTCATCTTCATTCTTGAATACCAACTGAAACTGAGCAGGAACTCAATTTCTCCCCGGTTACTCCCTTTGTTAACATGTCTGCAGGATTTTGGCTAGTGTGTATCTTTTCCAACTTCAAATGTCCATCTTCCAAGGCTGATCATATGAAGTGGTAACTCAACTATATATTCTTAGTCTTTGAATGGAAGGTTGAGTTCTTTTCCAGATGAATGGCACTCTCACTGTCACAGTACAACCTGTTATTCTCTTTCTTCTTTCTCAATTCCTCCATAAACCTCTGTAACCAAATCATCTCTTTACTAGCCTCTATTGTAGCAACATACTCTGCCTCTGTTGTTGAAAGTGCAACAACCTTTTGCAGTTTTGAAATCCAACTTACTATTGTTCCACCTATAGTAAAAACATACCTTGTGGTATTCCTCCTTTTATCTTTGTCACCTGCCATATCTGAATCAACATATCCCTGTAGAAAAGTGTCTAAACCGACAAAACATAATGCATGAGTAGTAGTACCTCTCAAATACCTGAGAATCCACTTTACTTCCTCCCAATGTTCTTTACCGAGATTGTTCATATGCCTACTCACAACTCCCACTGCATGTGCAATATCTGGTCTTGTGCAAACCATTGCATACATCAAGCTGCCAACTGCTGATGAATAAGGAACCTTGGACATGTATTCTATCTCCTCATGTGTCTTGGGACACATTTCCTTAGTTAATTTGAAATGGCTGGCCAAAGGTGTACTAACTGGTTTTGCATTCTGCATTCTAAACCTCTCCAACACCTTCTCTGTATACTCACCCTGAGACAATGTCAGTTTGCGATTTTTCCTGTCTCTTGTTATTCTCATACCAATGATTTTCTTTGCAGCACCCAAATCCTTCATCGCAAATGAATTGGCTAATTTATTCTTGAGCACATTTATATCCTGCATATTAGACCCTGCAATAAGCATGTCATCTACATGCAATAGCAATATAATAAAGCTTCCATTTTCTAGCTTTTTAAAATAAACACAGTGATCAGAATGACATCTACTATAACCCTGTTCTGTCATAAATCTATCAAACTTCAGATACCACTACCTTGGAGCTTGATTTAGGCTATATAAGCTCTTCTTCAACCTGCATACCAAATTCTCTTTCCCTTTGACCTCATACCCCTGTGGCTACTGCATATAAATCTCTTCCTCCAAATCTCCATGGAAAAAAGATGTTTTTACATATAACTGTTCAATATGCAAATCTTCTACTGCCACAAGACTTAAAATAGTTCTAATTGAAGTCATTTTAACAATAGGAGAAAATATTTCATCAAAATCTATATCTTTTTTTTGTGCAAACCCCTTTACAACAAGTCAACCTTGTACCATTTTTATCCTCCATTTTATTCCTTCAACTTGTAAACCCATTTATTCTACAATGTTCTTTTTTCTGCAGGCAACTGAACCAAGTCCCAAGTATGGTTATTTACCAAGGAATCCATTTCCTCTTTCATGCCTTGCTCCCACTTCCTTTTGGTGTCTACCGACATTGCCTCTTCATAACATTTTGGTTCACCAGAATCAGTCAACAATAAATAATACAATGAATGAGAGTATCATTCAGGGGGTATACTTAACCTGGTAGATTTTCTAACAACACTTGCAGGTGTTTGAGGTACCTGCTATTCCTGTTGTTGTACATTTTGATTTTTTGGTTCCTTTGGAATTTGTTTTTCAGTGATCTCATCAAGCACTATGTATTCGTGTTTTTCTTCTTCCTGTTTTTTTCCCTGCAACTAATCCTTGTACATGACCTTCTCATTGAATATGGCATCTCTACTCCTAATAATTTTTTTATTTTCATAATCCCATAAATGATAACCAAAATCATTAACACTGTATCCAATAAAGGTACACTTCTTGGATTTAGAATCAAGCTTTGTTCTATTTTCTTTATCAATATGGACAAATGCTTCACAACCAAAAGTTTTCAAAAAAGAATATTTTCCTGTCCATTCCTTCTCTGGAATTCTACCATCCAAAGAGCTTGAAGGTCCTCTGTTTATTAAGTAAAAAACAGTATCTACAACATT
>ML786818.1:327815-363720 GCA_009831015.1 Picea engelmannii | reverse complement strand
AACCTTCACTTGCCAACTGCCCTGTTGAAATTAGATTTTTCCTTAAATCTGGAACATGTCTTACCTCTTTCAACAACCATTGGTTTCCATTGCGTTGTTTTATTTTTACCTTTCCCATTCCAACAATTTTGCATGGTGCATCGCCACCCAAATGAAACTGTCCAAAATCACCTTGAATATAATCTAGAAAAGGTTCCCTATGGGGTGTGGCATGAAATGAAGCCCTTGAATCTACTACCCAAGACTCAGAAATATTATCTACAGAAAAAATCAAAGCATCTTGTAACACATCACCTGTTACATTTGCTCCCTGATTTCTCTCATGTTGTCCATCTCTTTGTTTCTTTGGAGCTCTGCAGTCTTTCTTCAGATGTCATTTCTTCCCACAATTCCAGCACTCTATCTTTCCAAGTCTGGATTTGGATCTGCCCTTCCTAGAATTCCCACGGTTCCCGGAACCCTTTCCTCTATCCTTTTGTCTTCCCCTTTTCTCCATGTTCAACGCATTTCCTGATGTCTCACCTATGCTTTTCCGTCGCATTTCCTCACTAAGGATAACACCAACAACATCATCAAATTTTAAAGTATTTGAACCAAAAACAGAGTTACTTACAGCCATGACCAAGTCGTTCCAGCTTTCTGGCAATGAGCACAAGATTAGAAGAGCCCTGACCTCATCATCAAAGTCCACTTTTACAAAACTTAGTTGATTAGTAACCGTATTAAAATCATTTAAATGATCTGCAATAGACCCACCTTCCGACATCTTCATATTAAATAATCTCTTCATTAGAAATACCTTATTGGACATCGAAGGTTTTTCATACAATTTGGCCAATGCATCCATCAAACCCTTCGTTGTATTTTCTTTGAAAATATTGAAAGCCACCGATTTTGCCAAGCTCAGGCGTATCGTTCCTAGAGCCTTTCTGCCAAGAATCTCCCATTCTTCGTCCTTCGTAGCCGTCGGCTTCTTTGCTATTCCACCCAATGGTAGGAATAGATCCTTCTGATATAAATAGTCTTCCATATGCATCTTCCATCACTGGTAGTTTTGGCCGTTAAATTTCTCGACCCTAAACTTTCCATCTTCCGACATTGCTCCCACTCGAACCAGGAACCCTCTTTTCCTGCGAGTTACCTTTCGCTCTGATACCAGTTGTTAGAAAAATAGGAGTGTGGAGCAATAAAATAAAACAAATGCAGAAACAAAACACAATAGAGACACAGATTTACGTAGTTCACCTAGTGTGGGCTACGTCCACCAGAGAAATTTCCAGGTCCTTCCTTTATTATTATCCAGCATATGAAGGGATACAACCTACAGCAAACCCATTGTAACTTCCTCTTCTTTCTCTCACAGTCTCCTATCTCAGAATACAATATTCGCCATCAACCATAGCGGCAATACATTTCCCTCATAAAAGAGGGTTGCCTTCTAGGGCAAAAACCCTAACATAATTTCTACCGTTAGATCTGCGACCTTCTAATGAACGGTCCAGATTTACAATAAAATTACAATATACATTTACAAGGCAATTTTTGCTTCGGGGACCCGCTTGCCCCCAGACCCCGCAAAGGGGGTACCCCCCCTCTGCACTCCCCCGCGTGGAAGAGTGTACATACTTCTGGGGTGGAAATACCTCATGGGGTATAAACACGGCTGAAAGTAAAAAAACCCCGAATCAGGAAGATAATCAGGCTCCACAACCAACAAAAATCACCTATGTTTCAGTAATTACAAGAATTTACAATGTTTCACCAGTTGTTATAGGAATTGACCCTATTTTACCAATTATTACAGGAATTGGTGATTAGCATACTTTCGCTTGCTCATAAGGGAAAATTCCACCTAGAGGTACTTCATCAACATCATGCAATGTTCCACGGAGACGCGTCCCCCAAGGTGGGGGTCGTGGGGGACGTGTCCCTCACGTCTCGGGGACGGGGGGACTCCAGGGGGGACGTTTCCCCACGTCCCCTTTTTGGGGAGATGCGGGGGGACTTGGGGGGACACGACTCCCCAAGGTGGGGGACGAGACTCCCCAAAAAGGGGACTCCTGGACGTCCCCCCTTGAAAAGGGGGACTTCTAGACATCCCCCCAAAAGGGGGACTCTTGGAAGTCCCCCCCAAAAAAATTTTGCCCAGTAAGACATAAAAAAAAAAAAATTTAATTTAAAAAAAAAAAATTAAAAACAAATATATATAAAATTAATTTATGTTATTGTTGAGATTTATCATATTATCATTATTATTTTTATTTTTTATATTTTATTTTTTATATTTTTTTATATTATATATGTGACATCCCCCCGTCCCCCATTTCCCAAAAATCCTTAAAATTCGGGGGTACTTCCACACGTCCCCCTTGTGCGTCTCCCCGCACCCGCGTCCCCCCGTCCTGGAGTCTTGGTGGAACATTGACATCAAGAGATGATGATTTACATATTTCACCATTCCCATGACACTCAGTACCCAACGGTCAAAGCAAATCAAATCCACGAACAATTGTTACAAGAAATCCGCAAACATATATTATAGGAAATACGCGGAAGTCTAGACCACTAGATCAGCCCAACAACCAACAAGGACTATAAACACTCTGTTATGATTCCCACATTTCCATCTACTTAATTTTACAAGGGTGTTTAAGTTATTCGTTGCAAAATTGTCACATTTCTACATTCCCATCCACTTAACATACAATAATTAACAAACTCACATATTTGATATCTAAAAATATAAATTTATATCAATATACATAATAATCAACCAACTTGTATGTTTGATATCTAATTATTTGAATTTTTGTAAATGTACGTGAAATTTTCACTAAATCAAAGGCTTGTATGTTTGATATCTAATTATTTGAATTTATATCGATGTACATGAAAATTTCACTAAATCAAAGGCTAAGTGTGACTCTCATCTAGTGTGATCTAAATCTAGTAACTTTTACACTACAACCCAACGATTTAGTTAAAATTGCATTTCCCCAATGAGTACATATCATATATCAAGAGCTCACTCATTTTTCCAATGAGGTTTGTTACAATGTGGTTCTCATATCCTAATGATAGATATGCTCATCATTTGGAACGTGTCCATAGTTATATGGATGCTCCTAGCCATCCTTATAGTGGAGTTTTTGAATCAAAGTGTTTGTATTGCTCTGATACCGTGATAAAATGGGAGAATAGAGTGATATGCACAAATATTTAATTACCGTAAATATCAATACATTAGACTCTATTGTATAGAGTACATAGGTTATTATCGGTTCTAACTTATTCCAAAGATAACTAGAGAGGTTGAGAGAATATATCAACCACACACCAAACTAGGATCTCACAAATCCAACTCTCTAACAACCTCTTAAGAATAGGATCACACAACTCACGTAGAGATTAAGTCTACCTCTCAATACATTAACAAGCATATTAGATAAGTAGGAATTATATATTCCAACAATATTAAGTGTGATAAAAACATTTTGTAGATGAACATAAACATAAAGATTAAGTTCCTCTTTAAAAAAATAATGTTCAGCAAATATGGCAGTAGTTCCATAAAATCGGTTTTCAAAACTCTAGTCCCATGAGATATTCATGGAAGTGTTGGTATTCTGTAGAATTAGTGTTTCATGTCTTGATCTCTTGTTTTCCCTCTTGAGCAGAAAAGTCTTGTACCAATGAGCGGATAGTTTGGGATATCGCTTCAAGTTGTCATTGAAGTCCACATGATGAAGACCAAAACTCCAAGTGTAGCCAGTTAAAAGTTCAAAGTCATCTAGTAGAGTTCAAATAAAGTATCCACGGATGTCTGACCCATTCCTGCCATAATGAATAAAAGTTTTATGTCTCAAAGAGAAATTCATTATTTTACAAGTTCCCCTATACCAACATAAGTTTCAAAAATCAGTTTCTTAGGAAATGGCGTGCCTTGAATGGAACAGTGTATGCTGTTTCCATACCTTATTGCTGCAAGCATATATTGAAGGACATCTAGATGAAAGTCAATCCTGTATTGGTCATCCAAAACCTCAGATAGTGGGATAGAAGAATTATTAGGGTCTGCAAATCCTGTCCAGACATGAAAGCTGAGATGTTAAGTACAAAACAGATGATTAGATGGTCAACTCCACAAGTGAATACCTTATAGGAACCTAAGAATGATAGGAAGCAGTAGCACCAATCTATGATGCTGAACATACCCAAATTTACACTTATACATAGAGCTCTCAATGAGGACTTGAAAGCCTAACTTGTTTTTCAAGCTTCTGTGGTTATCAATGTTATCCCTTAAGATTTTGGGAGTGTTGCAAAACGAATTGGAGTGTCTACGTTTCGAACCTCAAGCTAGGTTCATCATCAGGACTTTTTTTGTCTTGATGATGAACCTAGCTTGAGGTTCGAAACATCGACACTCCAATTCGATATGTGGCACTTCCGAAATCTTAATGGATAGCCTAACTTGTGTTTGAGGATTAACACAAAGCACAACACCTACCATTTTCATACACAAGAATAGGAGGATTATTGAAACGGTCCTTGATATATTCAAGCGCTGCCTGTATACTTTCAAGGCATAGACATTACTTAGAAGATAATGCTGCTAAGGATTTATAAAAAGGTTTCCTGATAAAAGAAAAGCATAAGATTATAATAGAGCCTATGATTCTTCAAAATCCTCTTGCCTGATTGCTTATGGGGATTCCATCTCGCTCCACTGTATTCCTCAAGCATTACAGAACAGCCATAAAATGAGGTCAAAATCTCATCTTAGTAATGTTTCACTTTGTATTACACCCCAAAAAAACCAGAAAATGAAACATCAGCAGACATTTTCTTGTATGCTTTTCAGGCAACATTGTTAATCTTCATAGATTTAACGAGGCCCAGCTGAAACATTGTTAGAAGATAAAGATTTATTGATTTAAATATGTTTGAAAGCTTCACTCTCATACCTGCATATCCAATAGACATATCTTGCATATAGTCTCTTGACATTGGAGCACCTTTTCTTGGAACATCAAAACAGTACAAGGTAAAATAGTGATTGACACCAATGAAGTCCATCGACCCTTGCATATTTTGAGTTTGTTCCTTTGTAAATGAAGGTAATCGAGAACCTACTACATTCCTTATACCCACTGGATAGTCTCCAAAAACATGTGGCTCCAAGAACCTGGTTTTTGGAAAACAAAAACAAAAAAAATTAAATAGCAATAATAATTCGGAATGGATGTCCACCTTCCACAAAAATAGACAGGCATTTGTATCCACTTCATCCATATTTTTTTTAATTATTTGGATCTATACAAAACCCCCAACTGAAAAAAGGAAGAAACAACAATTGATGAGACCGCTTAATGGCGGTGAAGGTTCTGGTTGACGCATGAGTTAACTTGAGAATTCACTTTCAAAGAAGTACACTTACCAACCCAGCATAAAATCTTTTGCTCTTTGAGTGGCAACTACATCTATGGATTTATTAGTAAGAGGTATCATCCAATTTGCCAAAATTACTAATCCAACCCAGCCCCTTTGCTTTGCCTGAATTCATAGTGAAAAATAGAGGAACACATAAACTGATGTGCTATTAAAAGGAATGAAGATGCACAACATACTTATCCCTTAACATTTCACCTAGCAGAAGATGAGAGAGGAAAAGAACCTGATAATTTTTCCTGTACAGCTCCACGGCAGCTGAATGGGATAGCAAGACATGGTGACCAACAATATATGGCTCAAAAGTTGAGTTTCCAGCAGTACAATTTCCAAATGGCTGGGAGCATCGCTGAGGTGGAAAACCGCCAGCATCATACCCTGCAAATGCAAATATATTGGGCTCGTTGAAAGTGGACCAATATTTCACCCGATCACGAAATGCTCTGAAACACACATCTGCATAAGCTACGAAATCTTCCCTGCATAAAATCAAAGTAATTAGAGAACTCTTTTTCTCGAACCATAAGATCATTTATGTATCATAACATTGCTTCTTTGGCTAGTTTGTCAACCCACGTGAGAATAAATCAAGAACAGGGGATGACACAAGAAATTTTCACAATCTGTGGATTTACAAAACCCCCATAGGAATCTTCCAGAGCCTGGGGCAGATCAAAGTGGTATAATGTAACGTGTGGTTGAATGCCTTAGATATACATCGTGTCAGGATAAACATATTTGAGGATGATAATCACAGAAATAAAAACAAAGTCGAGACAAGTGTTTGCTAATAAATAAAACAAGAGCCCTACCACTAGCCAAAAGCTCATTGATGAGGTTATTGTAGTACTCAAGGCCTTTTGGATTGATGGGTCCTTTTCCATCTGCATTAATATATGTGAAATAGTCATTTCCAACCATTGTCCATCAAATGTTTATTAAATTTTCAGATCTAAGGATCAGGTCAGACCTCTGACAGAAATATACCAGGAATAAGCCTGGACCAGGAGATTGAAAGTCTATACGCATCTACTCCCATGACAGACATTAGATCAATATCTTCCTTCAAAACCCATATGAAAGTTTGCATCAGGTTGATGCCCAAATCTTTTAGGAGGTTAATTACTGATCTATTAGTATAAAAACAATAATCACATATGTTCTTGTGGAAGTTAATTACAATAATTCTAGATGTACCTTGGACAAGCCAGGTGTCTACAACCTTGGTTGGGGTGGGATGACCCTTTGTGTATCCTGTATATGATGGTGCATTGAATGTAGATGGTGTATTGGTTATATTGATATGGACACTATCACAAACCCATCTAAACTCGGCCTGACATAGACTAGAGATTGAGGATGCATATCTGCAGTTCATACAAAGGAACAATGTCTCTAAACTCTATATGCAACCTCCATCTTTGGAGCCTCGGATATCACAGCTGGGTGTGGATGGGTTTGTGTTAACGATATCTACTGTTCTTAGATTTTCTTTGTAGAAAACAGTGATACCTTGTAACGATGATATTGATCAACAGTTACATCTCCATTACCCTCATCCAAAATATTCCCTGACAATACAATTGAAAAACAAACAACAGCTCACATCCAGTCTTGGCCTTTAAAAAGTCCCAAGAAAGTAAGCAACTGGGTAGAATGCAAATGAATGAATGAAGATATGTAACGAACGAGACCTTTAATATGAGCGAATGTGTCAAAAATGCTTGGCTTCCTACCGTCTTCTGCTGCTGCGCCTTCATACTGCAGGAAACCCATGTTGAAGTTTTCACATAAAATCCTACTCTCTGAATTGGGAGCTAGGCATGTCTCGAGCATAATAAAAAAATTAAGACTCAGAGATGTGACGTAGAAAGTGACCTGATAAGCAGCAGAACCAACACCAAAAATGAATCCCGGCGGAAAGTCGTTTCTAGATAGGTGTTGTGTATATGCAGTAAGACTGGTAGAAAGGATTAGTAGCTCTATAAGGATAATCGATCCTGCTATCCTCATGTCTGCTAATTGATCGAGGACTGTACGCTTAGTAGAGTATCCTACTGGGTAAAGTGAAATCCAGAAGGATTGAGCATATATAATGAAGAGATAAATGATCAGTGATAAATAATGCCCATTGCCAAGATCGTTAGAATGAAAATAACTATATTGATGCCACTTCTGCTTTTCGTGATCATCAAAATCAACCTCTGGTTTATGATATTGATTCTACCATGAACTCCAAGACTAGAAACAGAAAATGGCGCACCTCTCACGTGGTTCTTTGGAAGTCTGACGTGGCAATGTTTCCGACTTTAATTTCCAATCGGACGTGGATTTAAAACAGTAGATTCGAATTTGTATTTCAGAGCATTATACGCCATGGCTGTTAATGAGTATATGCCACAGAAAGGTTGTTTGTTCGTTCACAATGTTGTCCACACAATTAGTGTGGGCGCAAGTACTTGAGTATAACCATCAAAATTTACTTTGTTTCAGTGTTTCTAAGGGATGTAAACCTGTCTATCATCTCAAAAGAAGATTCACTTAGCCATTCAGACAAAATGCAGTTCTCTGTTATGTTTTCACAATTGTTGTATTATTATAAGGGATGTAAACCTATCTAAAATCTAAAAAGAAGATTCACTTAGCCATTCAGACAAAATGCAGTTCTGTTATGTTTTCACAATTGTTGTATTATTATTATAGATGGTTTTGGGGTTCACTGTGTGTGAATAGTTATGATCAATATTGTTCATTGTTGTATTATTATTATAGATGGTTTTGGGGTTCACTGTGTGTGTGAATAGTTATGATCAATAACTATTGTCACACAGTAAACAGTAAATCAGAAAACCATCTTAAATAAGATGCAGTTAACCACTAGCATGACAAAAGAAAAGAGAACTAGGAGGTTGTCGTGCTTCATAAAAAGAGCAAGCGATTGTTAGCATTGTCACTCCTTTGATTTTATTTGTATCCAGCGCCTTTCAACCACCTATAGGCTTTCCTTAGAAAGAGACTATAATTATAGACAAGTCTCCATAAACATTAAACATGTAAATATACCCCTTCCATCCTTTCCAATTGATTATATATTGGGCTTAATACCAAATTATACATTCTAGAAATAGCTTTTATCCGGTTGATGACAACCATGCAGTCCCCAATCATCCTCAATTTCACCACATTGTATTATGCTGCCAATTTTAAGAATAATTTCAGAACTATCAATGTAGCATAATTATTGGATCTATGCCCAATCCTGCTTTATACGTGATGAAGTGTGTCTTACACAAATGGAGGATGCCTCCAACTCCATAGACCGTTGGAGTTTCTTGACTGGATCCATTAAAGAACCCCCATGAACTTTATTTGTAAATAGGTATCTTAGAAACCTATCTTTTCACTTTGATTTATACATTCTGTTTTAAGCCCTCAAAAACTGAAAGGATATGATTTGAGTATTGAAAAGAAGGTATCATTTTATCATTGAAAATAGTTGCATTTGCATTTTTTTCAAGCCATATACCCCAAGCAAACCCCAAAGGCAAGGCTCTAAAGGGTTCTAGTACCTTTTTGGTCAAATAGGTCCTTAGACGTTTTTCTATTGAGTCCCCCTAACTCATCTCTTTGCATCATGTTGCTCCCTCAATCTCTATCAAAACAAGTTTAGAGTATTGGCATTTTACTAGCAAATGAAAAATGGTTTCTTGTGCTTCCTTGAAAAGGGAGCATTTTCGAAGTCCTTGCCAACTTCTCTTTTGGAGAGTGTCCTAGGTCAAAACTTTGTTCTATATAGCTAGCTAGCCAAACGAAATTTCATGTTTTTATAGGTTCCCTTATCTTCCATAAGGATTCCCACCACCAAGAGTGATTGCCCTACTCATTATTGACAAACATTGCCTTATAGTCATTCCCAAGAGAGTTTTTGGTCTAGACCATCACATATTTTTCATCTCTTATTCTTACATGGCTTCTGATTAAATTCCCTGCATAATTGTTCCATGAATAACCAAGAATTCCTTCAAGACCTAACTGGTTGGCCCTCTTCAATCCCTCACTACTACAATAAAGGGTTGTAGCATCAACCCCGGGTGTTTTTTCGGAAAAGAATTCAAGTTTGGATTATGCAAAACACAATGCTACAGCAGGCATCATGACTTGTGTTAGAATGCATCACCTTTGCATCATATATTCTAATGCATCCTTTGTAAGATGTTGTCTTAGCAACGAAATATATGAGGTAGAGAGTCTTACGCGTCGACTTTATGTCATCTTGTGTCAAAATATTATTGGAAAAACGCCTTAAAGTCACCCATGGATAGAATTTTGCATCAAACATGTGTTTTTTGCATCGCAATAGCATCACCACCCATCAACCTAGGGGTCGACATTTCATAAAGGGCATTGTGTTTATGTCATACTTGAGTCGTGTTAGAGTTGAAATATGGAACTTTTGTGCCATTCTTGCATCATAGTTACAATAATTATCATCATGTGTGTGTCGTGTTTGCATCTATTTGAATCGTGTTTGTGTTGTGTTTGCATTGTGTTTACATCATTTTTGCATCGATTAGTGGCATGTTTGTGTCATGTTTGTGTCTTGTTTGCATCGATTAGTGTCATGTTTGCATCGTGTTTGTATCGATTAGTGTCATATTTGCATCGATCAACGTCATGTTTGTGTCATGTTTGCATCAATTAGCATTGTGTTTGCATCATGTTTGAGTCGTAATTTAATTATTATTGAGTATTTTATTTTATTTTATTTTATTTTATTATTATCAATTATTTAATATATGTTTTTGTAATTAGTATTTTATAATATTTGAATATTGATCAGATTGACAATTAGTATAAGTCTATTTATAGCATACTAATCATAAGAGGAAAAAACCATGTATATATAAATGCAATACCCCACTACCCCACTAACATTCAAACAATATCACACCATGAGAGAAAAAACCATATATTCATAAACGCAATTATAAAATTTCACTGCACTAGCATTCAATCAAATTTCACACCATGGAAGCAACAAAACATGTATATATAAATGCAATAATGAAATTTCAAATTAAGTCATAAAATGACCATATAATTGTTTATGCTTGTAAACAAGTGCTACATTGGCACCCTGTCAATTGGGTTTAGCTCGAGTGTTTGGGATGAATGATTGTTATCATCCCCACCAAGGTTCAATTCTCGTGAGTGACATGTTGAGCTCTTAATGAGTACATTATTGTAATGGCTTCAAGCCTTGTTGTTGATCAGCCTTGTGCCCTAAAGATTCTAGGGTTTACCATGGGTACCATCCTCGAAATGAGGGGACGTAATTGAGGGCTTTCCCCAAAATTTGTAACCTGAGAGAGAGAGAGAGAGGTACATTGCCACCCCGAGGAATTGTCAACTTTGTAGACAGCATTGCATGAAAAAATATGTATGCATATAAAGAAATTAAATGAGTTTGACAATAGAAGTTGATTGATTCGTTGTTAGTTCCCTCCTCATCTTTTGAACCCTCATCATCCTCACTCTCTAAAAACATAATAAAATAATATGAGTTCAATAAAATTAAAAAAATGCTAACATTTAAAGATGTAATAAAAAACATATAGGTTAAATAGTTGTCAATACCTTCAATCCCTTCGAGTCACCCATGTCATCATCAATCTAAAAGAATATAACATATTTCAATTAATAAATGAATAACTCCAACTATATATAAGCTAAAAATAATGATACTATAAATGAATCATGGAAGAGACCATTTTGCAGAATAAGGATACTATTAAAAATATTCTTAAATCAAAGTTTAAGGAGAAAATGTGGTATGATAAAGAGTTAGAGGAAAAAACAAAATTAAGATATTATAAGGATGTAATCAACCCTAATCTAGAAGATCAAAAGTATCTCTTTGTTTTGAAAAGTGTAAAGAAAAAAATAAGCATTGTTAAGATAAGAACAAATTCTCACTAGCTCCATAGTGAAACTAGGTGTTGGTCTATTCCTGGAATGCCATGGGATGAAAGAGTGTGTCACCTTTGTGACACTAAGAAGGTTGAAGATGAAAAACACTTTCTCTTAGATTGTCCAACCTATACCCAAATTAGATCTCAATTTCAAAATATTTGTCACACTACCAACCTTCCTAACCTTTTAACTCAACAAAATTATGGTGATCTTGGAAAGCTTCTCTTAATTTTTTTCGAGCACAGAAACAAAATTCTAAAGAATTGCAAGTAATCCCTTACCCTCGTAAGGTCAGATAGACCAATTCGGTCTCAGTGGATGTTAATCATCATCATCAAGTTAAAAATAAATATGTGATTAACAATGAATTACATGAGGCATGGGATGTAAATATTCCACCATTCTTTTGTAACCATTACTCAAGGCACACTCTAATTCTTCATAATTGGCTCGTGACTATAGTCATTTAATTGTATACAATAAGAGAAAACCATATTTAATAATGGCATATATTAAGCTAGTATATTAGCATAATAAATGAAATTACATTGATAAACTTACAAAACGCCCTATGATTGATCAAGGTGGATATTGGTGGCCACCCACCTATTCCAACTGGCTCCTCTTGATAGTTTTTAGTTCTGCACCTTCTTCTGTACTTCTTTGTAATTGTGGGTTCTACACTTTCAGGGTTGTCTGGAGCCCTACACATATTCCAAGTGGAGACTGGTGGCCACCCACCTAATCCAACTGGCTTATTTTGGAAGTTTTCATGTGAGCGCATCTTTTTGTACTTCCAGGGCCATTTTGGGGCCCTAAACAGTGTTGTTTTGGCTTGCTACATTCAAATTGTAGATGGAGTCAGAGTTTGACGGCATAATGTGTATTTCTCAATAATACCTTTCCAATGGGCTATCACGCGCCTAAAATGGAGGTTGTATGCAAAAGTTACAACCCCGAGAAGTTGAGGTACCAACTTACCCATCGGGGCCCACATAAATTTTGGCATTTCATCTCCTAGAGTTAGTTTTTTGGATGTCTAGGGTTTTGGAATTCATGAGTAATGCTAAAAAGGAATTTGGAGCCTCATTGTAATTTGCTGCTCAGATGAATGCGCATAGCAACCACATCTCTTCTCAGATATAGCTACCATCATTCGAGCAAGTTGTTTTCAGTTCTGTAGTTTTAAAGTTTCAGCCTATTTTATTTATTCAATAGAAGTTATTGTTCACTGGATATCTGTTTCTGTTCTCCATATATTTTTGTTATTGTATTCAGTCTATTATTCCTTTTGTTTCGCTCATAAATTTGGATCAGTGGTATCAGAGCGATCTGCTTTTCATTTATTTATCTGCGTGCATGTCCCCGACAAGATCTGGGTACAAGAATTTGGGACTCGAACCAGTCAAGCCTTTGCAAGATTGACCACATCGAGCCTGAAAACAACCCATGGGGCATGAGAATAAAGATGATGGAGCAGGAGATCCTTTTAAAATGTTGCTCGAGGAAACCCTTGCACGAAAAAGGAATGAAATGATGGACAACTTTGTACAAATCCTTCGACAGTTGCCCACAGGAGAAGCATCTTCATCAAGCGGTCATGCGACCCCCTTCAAGGTACAAGTAAATTTTGATATTCCATTATTTGAAGGACTGATAGATGCAGATGTTGTAGATAAATGTTTGAATCTGCTCGAAGGGTGTTTTTTGGTCCACAATTTTTTTAACAGGGAAAAGATTACTTTTGCACTCCTCAAGAATGTCCCCCATGTTAAGGACTAGTGGGATACTTACTCTGAGCAAAGGGCCATAGAGGAATCTGCAATATTTGTGGTCTCCCGCACATGGGATTCCTTCACAGATGCCATTAAAGAACAGTACTACCATGTTGGAAAGGGACCAAACAGTACCAGATTTCACCAATATTTTCCATACCCTGCGCACCAAATTAGGTATCAAAGACTGTGAACGAAATTTGGTGCTCAAATATCGTGGTTGTATGCATAGATACATTCAAACAGAAATGGAGTTTATAAACATTGCATCATTAGGTGTGACTTATAGATATGTTGTCAAGATCGAGCAAAAATTTAAGCGAGCAAAAATTTAAGCAGAAGAGGCGAGAGTTTGGATCTGCAAACTCCTCACAGCCGAAGCAGGGCAAAGGCATCCCCAACTGACAAAACAAGGGACAGGGAAAAGATGGTCGCTCTTAGGACAAATAGTCCAAGATGCAATCCAAGAAGGTTAATGATAAGTCGAAGAAGGACATGGGAAAATGGTGTGAATACCATAAAATCCCTTGGCACAAAACTGAAGAATGTCGCTCCAAGTAGTCACTGGTGGCTGAGATGAAAGCTTCTGATTCAGAGGCAGATTTTGACTCTGAATCAAATCCATAAAGTGGGAAGTGAATCATCGATGTCGAACCCAGTGCCATTGTCGCTGCCACCAAAGTCCAACCAAGAGAAAAAGAAGAACCAGAGGAAGGGGAACGCCTTGTTCACTCACAGATGTGGGTAAACGGGACTCTGTTGCATTTCATTGTCAATAGCAGTAGTCAGAAAAACCTGATTTCAACAGAGGTCGTCAAGAGGATGGACCTGTCGATAACACTGCACCCGCAACCCTACACCATTGATTGGCTTCACCAAGGACGAGATATTTGGTCAGCTAACAGTGTCATCTGCCCTACAGCATCAAGCCCTTCAAAGATGAGGTATTGTGTGATATTTCTCCCCTTGAAGTTTGTGATGTTATTTTAGGCCAGCCATATTTGTGGAAGCGACATGTTGTGTATGAGTCTAGACCCCGCAGTGTTATTATTACTTTAGGTAGACAATTGTACAGGATACGAGAGGTACCGCCGCCTACCGTTATTTCTTTAATCTCTACTAAGAAATGCAGTAAGTTCATTTCATATACCATAAAGTTCGTCTTCTTTATGATATGTGCTCGCAATAAGCAGAAGGTGGTCTCCACGTCCAATCTTTCTACACAGAGCCTCTCTTTGCAGCAAAAGCAAGTGAACAGGATCGTGGAAGAGTACAGAGACATCTTCTCCTCACCCACCGGGGTACCGACGCAATGCCAAGTCAAGCATCCAATTGATCTAACCCCCAGTGCACCGCTGCCTAATGGACTAGTCTATTGTCACTCGCTGATGGAAAATGACGAAATCAAGCACCAGATCCAAGAGCTTCTTCAAAAGGGGCACATCTGACCGAGCTCCTCCCCTTGCGGAAGCCCGATTGTGTTGGTTGAGAAGAAATATGGGACCTGGCAACTCTGCATTGATTACAGAGAATTAAACAAAATTATGGTCAGGAACCGATACCCAATTCCTCGGATTGATGACCTTCTTGACCAACTCAAGGGGGGGAATTTCTTCAGCAAGATTGACCTAAATTATGGCTACCACCAATTTCCCATCGAACCAACTGATGTATGGAAGATAGCTTTCAAATCTAAAGAAGGTCTCTTCAAATGGCTAGTCATGCCCTTTGGGTTAACAAATGCACCAGGAACTTTCATGAGATTGATGGATAATGTATTGAGACACTTCACCAACTATTGTATGGTGGTATATTTGGATGACATCCTCATATTCAAAATAACTTGGGAGGATCACATGCATCATATTCAGCAGGTTTTGGGCACTCTACGGCAACACAAGCTATATGCCAACTTGGAAAAATGCTCCTTTGGCATGAACAGGGTCCAATACTTGGGCTACATTGTTGATGAGCATGGGGTACATGTGGATCCAGCTAAGATCCAAGTCATTCGTGGTTGGACAGCCCCAACCACACTAACCGAGCTATGGAGCTTCTTGGGACTTGCCAACTTCTACCGAAGGTTCGTGTTGGGATTCTCACATATTGCATGTGCCCTCGGCCAAGTAACCAAGGGCGATGGCAAGGAAAATTTTGCATGGGGGCAGACACAACAACAAGCATTTGATGATCTGAAGCATCGCTTGTGCTCAACTCCAATACTCTCCTTACTTGATCTGCAACAACCGTTCAAGATTGAGATTGATGCCTCTGACTATGTTGTAGGTGCAGTCCTCACTCAGCATGGTCATCCAGTAGAATACCATAGTGAGACACTCTCAGATACTGTCCAGAAATACCCCACCTATGACAAAGAAATGTATTCCATTGTGCAAGCATGTCGTCAATGGAAGCATTACATTCTGGGAAAGGAGACAATCATCCACACTGATCAAAAGCCTCTGCAATTCATACAGACACAGGGGAAGTTGCAGAATGACCACCATTAAAAGTGGTCCACATACCTACAACAGTTCCATCTCAACATCAATTATAATACAAGGAGCACAAATCGTGTCATTGACTACCTCAGTTTCCCTCTCGTTGTTGCACTCACCATAGTGCTCCATTCCTATGGGCATGAGGCATCTAAGTGGCCCCAATTTTATCAACGTGACCTTGACTTCACCACCACCTATCATCTCTTGGGTTCAAGAGCGAATGTCACCTATTTTCACATCCAAGATGGACTGTTATGCCATCTACGCCACCTCTGTGTTCCCACAATCGAGCATGCAAAGTTGATTTGGGAGGTTCACTACAGTCGGATGGCGAGACATTTTGGTGTGGAGAAAACTATGGTCATTCTACAGAAACATTTTTATCGGCCAAAACTTCGACAAGATGTCAACAAGTATATCAGATCTTGCATTACTTGTGCCATTGCCAAGAAAACCATCAAGAAGCAAGGCTTATACACCCCTCTTCCTACTCTCAAGAGGCCTTGGGAATCCATCTCGATGGATTACATGTCTATCCTTCCATCCACCAAGCATGGAAATGATTGTGTATTTGTGGTTGATGATTGGTTTTCAAAGATGGCCATTATCACAGCCTGCAAGAAGAGCATCACAGAGGCATATACTGCCAAGCTCTTCTTCGAATCGGTGTGGGTCCATTTTGGGATACCACATACCATCACCTCAGATTGGGACAGCAGGTTCCTCAGCACATTTTGGTCAATTCTCTGGTCATTGTTGGGCACCAAGCTCACTAAATCCACTGCTTTCCACCCCCAAACTGATGGCCAGATAGAGGTCCTCAATCGAATGATTGTGCACATCTTGCGCATGTAAAAATCGAAGCATCAGCGTACATGGGATGAGAGTCTTCCCTATGTTCACCACAACTACAACAGGGATCTCTATAGCTCCATCGGCCATAGCCCATTTCAGGTGGGGTTGGGATACCAACCCTTGGGTCCCATTGATGTTGCACTACCTCTTACAACCACACAGGAAGAATCTTCCCATGTTCATTCTAAGGCCAACAAAGCCACCAGATTCATTGAGCAGATTCAATACATCCACCAATATGTCCATGAGATTTTGTAGAAAGTCAATGCTAAGCATAAGCAGTGTGATCAACATCGGGTACCTCACCAGTTTCATGTGAGAGACAAGGTATGGTTACATTTGCAAAAAGAGTGCCTTACAGGGTCCCATCAGAATATCCTCCCACTTCACTATGGGCCTTACACTATCACCAAGGTTGTGGGTAGCAATGCTTTTGAGCTCAACAGTCCACCCTTCCTTGGCTTTCACCCAGTGTTCAATGTGGACCTCCTTCGGCCATATTTTCCACCATTATTGGACACCTCAGAGATTGAAAAATAGTTGACACCAACAGAGCTAAACCCTAACTGCATGGAACAAGGATCCACTGATCAGATAGTGGACACACAGATCAAGGGCACTTGCCAGGAGAGGATCCAGCTTTATCGGGTTGTCAAGGCAGGGAAGCTCCTACACCAAGTCAAGTGGCTCACCTGGGGCCAAATTCATCAGAAGTTTCCTCACCTGATGAGATAACTCAACGTAATGGAGACCATTACTTACTAAGGGGGGAGGACTGATCCAAGTGGATATTGGTGGCCACCCACCTATTCCAATTGGCTCCTCTTGATAGTTTTTAGTTCTAAACGTTCTTTTGTATTTCTTTGTAATTGTGGGTTCTACACTTCTGGGGTTGTATGAATCCCTACACATCTTCTAGGTGGAGTATAGTGGCCTCCCACCCAATCCAACTGGCTTATTTTGGAATTTTTCATGTTAGCACATCTTTATGTACTTCCAAGGCCATTTTGGGGCCCTAAACAGTGTTGTTTTGGCTTTCCAGAGTCAAATTGTAGACAGAGTCAGATTTTGATGGCATAATCTGTAGTTCTCGAGAAGACATTTCCAATGGGCTATCACGCACCTAAAACGGAGGTTGTATGCAAAATTTATGACCCTGAGAAGTTGAGGTACCAACTTACCCATCGGGGCCCACATAACTTTTGGCATTTCATCTCCTAGGGTTAGGTTTTTGGATGTCTAGGGTTTTGGCATTCATGAGTAATTTTAAAAAGGCCTTTGGAGACTCATTTTATTTTTCTACTCAGATGGATGTGCATAGTAGCCACATCTCTTCTCAAAGATAGCTACCACCATTCGAGCAAGTTGTTTTCAGTTATGCAGTTTTACAGTTTCAGGCTATTTTATTTTTTCAATAGAAGTTATTGTTCACTATAAGTAGCAGTTCAATAGAAGTAGCAGTTCAATATGGCATTCATTAATTCAGAGTTACCTACCCAAGGTGACCAACTTCCTGGTAGGAAAATTGATTTATGACCTGGTGGACCATAAGGTTCAGGGTAGTCTTATGTCCACCTATGGGACTTATTCCTCAACTTACATAAGCATCACAATAACATCACATTACAAATATCAATAATTATGCATAAAACAAATTCTCAAACATGAGGATATGCGAGATGTTTTCTTTTTTTTAACAGAAATGGTTAAAAATGTATTTATAAAAGTATCAACGGCCTCGCCAAAAAGTAGTACATAGCAGAAATATCCTAAGTGTAATACTAGGGCTTATCATCCCGAATTCAAAATTCACTAGCCCATATTGTCAGATATCCAAAAAAAATACAATCCATAAGTCCTTACATGAATAATTCGGACAAATTGATGGCCTAATAATTGACAAAAGCAATACATGATTATGTATGATTTTGGGATCGACTTCTTGTTACCATTGGTTGCAGTACTGATGGAGTATTTTTCTTCTTCCCGACTATTGTCCAAACTTCATTGACGAATGGTGATGTCACTGCTAATCCAACCATCCCCAAATTTTGTTGATCTAGAGGACTTGTTTTCTTTGTTGCTTCATCATTATCAGCCTCATCTGCCCAATTTGCTAAAGGATGGGAGCTAGGGAGAACCTCATTTTCTATTCCTGGATCAAGAGAATCTGAAACCTTATTCTTTGGTTAGGGGACCGGATCTGAATGATTTGGAGGAGTCTCTTGAGCAGACACACCATTGGAATGAGGCATCGGATCATTGGATGTGGAAGAGTCACGGCGGGAAGAATCTGGGTCTTGAGACGATTTTCGACCAGTTTTTATTATTTGTTGACGATCTTCATTAGAGTCATCCCACCAGGTTGATTTACGTTGGTGTTTCCCAACCTTCTTGTTTCCCTTAGTGAATTGAATTATTATATTCCATGTTTCAAAACAAGCCATACTTCGCAGGGAAATTCTTTCATAGTCCATCTTTTGGGTCCAGGAGTAGTTTTTGTAGGTCAAAATAATTTCTATTGGAAACCCTTTACTAAAGTCCATTTCCACACAAATTCTAGCATATGAAGTTATGTTGCGAATTTTAGTTTCTTTACTTGCAAAATGATACTTCCCTAATGTTGATCCAATATCTTTAAGACAAGATTCGCCCCAAAAATGCAATGGAGGATTCAGAAGTTTGACCCAGACTAGAGAAGAAGAGAGAACAACAGTCAAAGGATTGAAACAAGGAGTCCAAGGCATCATACACAAACCTAAGTTTCCCCCAAACCAGGGGCAAGAGTTGAGAATCAAATCCCTATCTTTTGCAAGATTGAACTTAGTGATGAAGAAACCCTTCGGACAGGGGTGAATGAATAGTTCTTCCTTAATCATAGATTTCCAGAGGGATGAGATTCACCAATCGTGGCAAAAGACCGTTGAACTAGAAAATTAGAGCATTTTCCCGAAAATATTCTTCCTCATCTTCAGCTTCTTTACTCACGAGAAGAGAAATTGTTGGAGCTTATTGAACTAAGAAAGGAGTAGAGTGGGGAGAATGAGCAGAGGTTTGAGATTTAACAACCTCTCTTAATGAAATGGAGGAGTTTCCCACATCACCGGAAGAGGGAGGCACGCATGGTGGAGCAACACCACTGTGATGACTTGACATAACATCTTTGTGGGGACTGGAGGCCAACACTCCCATGATGGAAGAGAAACAGATGTAGCAAGGATGTTGAGCTACAGAATAGAATGTGTCTAGGAATAAACACTAGTCACATTTGTGGAGTGTCGAAAGGACACCACAACGATTAGATTCATGAGGTAGAATTTACACATGTGGAACATTTTCTTTATGAAACATAAATAGATGGAGTTTAATGTTTTACCTAATCCTATATACAAACCCCTTGTCCTTTCTTGGACAAAGTGGGATCAAGAGCACTGTATTTTCCTTGATCCCCTACAAATTAGCAAGTTGATTCCCAAGTGAAATGATTCAGCAATAATGAAAAGAACAAACAAATCCCTTGTCATTTCTTAGACAAAGTTTGATCAAAAGCACTATTTTTTCCAAGGAAAAAAGATGGTAATTTTATTTCTGCAAAAAATGAAATTACATTTGTATATTCCATCAGCATTTTGTTGGATGAAATCCAAATAATGGCAGTCCACTAGTTCTACCAAAGAGCATCAAGTATCTATATCCAACAGCTATAAAAATATGCCATAACTATCTTTACAAATATCTCTATTATGCTCCAAAATTTAATGAAAATACATAATGTGTCTATGTTATTCTCCGAACAACAAGTATATGCAATCTTCTATAATCAAAAGCACTATGTTATTCCTTAATTCCCTACAAATTAACATGGTGTGTATCAAGTGAAATAATTCCATAATCTTGAAATGAATAAACAAATCACCTAAGCAACTACAATCCATAGCATATACTATACAAAAATTGGTATTTCTCGAGCTCCAAAAGGAATATATCTTAATAGAGTCCATATAAATGGACAAAATAGGCTCAAAGCCTTGCATTCATTTATTTTCATATTAGTTGTTCCTTAAAAAACTTATTCCTTTTAGTCAATATACAACGAATGTGGTATTTTTGTCAGTGCCTTGAGAATCAAAACATCTCTGATAAAGGTATTTTATCTCAAGTTTTATTCTATAGACAAAGTACAACATAGCCCATTGTCTTTCATAGATTATCTATCAAATACCCTTTTACATAAGGGATATAATCTATATTTTATATTACTAACGTTCTAATTTTGATTTTAAGTTGTGAAACCAATATAACTTATAATGCATGCAAATTATTCTAGTAAAAAGTACAACATGGTCCTTTGTATTTTGCAAATTATCTATCAAACACCTTTTATAGAAGGGATATAATCAATATTTTATATTAGTAACATTTTGATTTTGATTTTAAGTTTTCGAACCCAAAGATTCACATATAAAGCATATTGTTATCATAGGATTTGTACTTGTGCAAAGCCCTCCACAAGATCCCAATCTTGTGTAACAATTGGAAGAATCTACCACTGTCACCTAAGTAGAGACTTCCCTCATTTTAGTGATGGAAGGAGGTCCACCACAACGGAGGTGTTATAACCCTAAATTGCACCACACATGCTTACCTGGCATCAGGCCAACTCATATCCTTTCTTTGCCAAAAACATTGTTGAACAACTCTTTGAAAATCCTCTTGTGTAAAGGCCCACGCACCCTAACCCATTACTGAACGCGTGTACACGCTGGCTGACCCAAAACAGCCCGCGTGGACCGACAAAAGCATGAAAAAAGGAAAGTTGTTGACGGAACAAAAAGCTATGGGTGAGTTAACTGAAACTCCTGGCCATGCATGGCCGAGGGTTCGTCCAAATACCTAGCTCCTTCTAGCCTATAAAAGAAGGGGTAGGGGTACCATTTGAAAAAAAGGAAGAATATAGCAAAGAAACTCTGCCCATTTACGTATTCCATTGTCCCAACCCTTTAGCCTTTCCTAATGCCAAAGGATATTTAAAGCAAAACAGTTGAAGGACAGAAGAAGAGGAGCCCAGGATCAGGTTCAAGGAGCGGTGGCCGGTCTCAGCTTTTGTAAAGTTGACTCGTTTTAAGTAATAAAGAGAATGCTTTTCCCGTCCCAGTTCATGAACATTTTATGGTTTGATTAGTTTATGTTTGATTTCTAACCTATGAGTATATAAGTAGTATGCATGCATAGTTGTTGCTCGTCTTGAATGCAGGTCAGCTTTGGAAGGAGTATTGCGAACAAGTAATCAAGCACAACGAAGGATCGACATCAAATGTCAGTAACAAGGTAGGTGGATCTTTCCATGCATTTACTAAGAAAAGGGGATTTAAATCTAGGGATGTAGGTAGAAAGTAATTTCTATTCGGTCATATCTGCATGCAAAGTCTGAACTCTATTTTCTAGTCCGTAGGGTGTTTTTCCCCAACAAAAAAATTGGCGATCGTACTGGGGAGAATCTCTAGGGTTCCTGGAATTTTATTTAGTTTTTGGGTAGTTTAAAGACTAGTTTTTGTTGCCTGTCTTTTCTTTTCGTTTCTATGAATTCTGAGCTAGCAGCGAGTCTGGTTTTCCATACCAGCTTTCCCTAACTTTTGTTTGACTGTGTTTTTCGGGACCCATAGAGGTACATGCAGCCTGCACACATGTACCTACGCCCTATCCTCTTACAGCCCACGTGTGAACGCTAGCTGTAGAGATAGCAGTAGCGTGTAGAAGTTCAGAGAACCTCAGAGGCAGTCCTCCTCTTCCCTGTCAGAATCACATATTCTCAAGGGGTTTTCTGGAATTCCGTTTGAGTCTTGTTTGCTAACAATCCTATCTCATATTGTTTTTGCCTTATTATTTTTTCTTTGCATTATTTGTTTTTCTGTTAGAAAGAGTATCCAAGCCTTCAAGGGATCCTGGTTATCAATACCAGGGGTCTCTTCCTGGTTTGGTCTGTCTGTTTTCATTTTTTCTTAGAGTTTAGATATACATGCGGCCTGTACAAGGTCAGCCCGCGTGTACATGCCCTCTGTCTCTGTTCAGCGCGTGTTCGCACGCGTGCTATTTGAGTAACAGTCGCGTGCTTGTACAGGCTACTTTTTGTTCAGGGTGGGGCAATCATCCCCTCCTTTGATAAGAAGTATTCCTCTCAGGTGTTTGAATCTATGTTTGAACAGTCAGTAGCTTAGGATTATTTTTACCCTTAGCCTGCTTTTTCTCATTTAAAACGTTGTCAGAAAAATAAAAATAAAAATAAAAATTACGGTTTTTAGACAAGCATGAGAGTCATTGTTTTTACAATTGCTATTGTGTGATTTTTTAATCTAATTCTTTGCGATCTGCGCTTTAAGCCAGAATTGTTTTTCTTGGTTTTTTGCTTGTCGGTATTTTCCATTTCTTGTTTTACTAGCACTTAAATAAAAAAATAAAAAAATCCCTTTTCATTTTCTTCTTTGGTTGAAGAGTGTGTTTCTGCATCATTAGCTAGGGAAAATTCTTTTATTTCGTAATTTTTTTCAGTTCACTTAGATCATAAGTAGCTCATAGTCGAGTGAAATTCCTTTGAGTTTGTTGTCCAAAATCTTAGAAAAGTTAAAAAATCTTTCTTTTGAAAAGTTGTTGAAATTTTGCATTCAGTAAAAGTTTTGTTTCCAGCTTTTTTATTTTTTGCTTTCGTCTTTTACACATCATCAGTTTCACCCTCATACCCCTTGATGTAAGACAAATCCATAAAAGTAACGCTAAATTTAAAATCTACTAGACTTTTATGTTTGTAGGGTTCACAAACTAGTTCAGGACTAGGGCCTTGGATTAGGTTGGAGAGGAAACTCTTCAAAGCCATTTAAAATCAAACATTGGATTCTGAGATAGGGAGTGTCTAAGTCCAGTTTCGTGGAAGTTATCTGGGACCCCCCTCTAACACAAGGGATAAACACAAGGTCACGTGCAAAAAGGTAGCGGAGATAACCCCTCCAAAGCCGGACCAATCGTAGTGGAGAACACATATAGAGGGATTTTTTTGGGATTCCGTTTTTTGCATTTTCCACGGGGCTTCATGGGTCTTGAATCCATTCGAGGTCCTCAGTTTTATTCCAGACCATTTTCTCTCGATACCCTTGACAGTTTTTGGGCTCGATACCCTGCTCATTGTGGTCTACCCGAATTTCGACTGTACCCGCCTGGTGACTGTTCGCGTGCTGGCAACCTAGTTGCCAATCTTTGTTAGGGACATACACAGGTGACTGCGGGGGTATACCGTGGTACCTAGGACAGACATCAGGCCACACTTTGTAGAGTATACCCGGAGGGTGCTTCCGTGTTTGAGTTGCACTTGCACCAGTAAGTTGCTCTAGTGTTGGCTGTTGTAACTGTTCTTCCAATTAATTTAGTGTTTGCTTGTCTTATCTTCTAGGGACTTTTTTCTTAGTGTGTGTTACTTTTGAGCATTTAGACTACCTTAGAGTGTCTTGGATCTTCTCACATAATGGAGGATCCCGAGCTCCGCCGGTCACAAAGGCTTCTTGGCCTGTCATCGGTTACAYTGGAGCCACCCCCGCCACCATTAAGGCAGAAGCTAGACCAACAAGGGTCTTTTGAAGCAACCGGGTTACAAACCATTGTGCCCGAACAACCCCCGGAGGAATCGACCATTTTCAACCTTGAAGCAACCGCTCTTGGCTCGGTTGAAACCTCAACCACTGATCTTTTGGCACCTTTTATTGTACCAATTCAATTTCACGAGTGTTAGACAGTGCCTCACACAGCAATGGAAACAAATGATGTTACTTCTTCTGGGAATTCTTCAATTCCCACCACGGTTATCACCATAGGAGAATCATCTCCTAACCTACCATCGTCGGTCCGAGCCACCATGGTCTCAACCGTAACTACTTCGCACAGTGGTCCGAACCTATCTTTGGCGGCGGCCACAACCCCTTTCACACCTAGTGCGATAGGCCCTCCGTTCTCATACGGTATGCCTAGTTCGGGTACAAGTCCTGTACTGTCCTACTCCACTTTACAGACTTTGGGTCTGGGGGCAGGGAGCTCTAGCGCTCCTCTGCAAGGTCACATAGGGGGCACTCCTGTCCCTTTTAACGTTTTTCCTTACGCAGGAGGTCATATCCCTCCTTCGTCCCCTTCACTCGCTGGTTTGCATCAGCAATCCGTCGGGCAACCTACACACAATAGTTTATTTGGAGCAGGGAGTCAAGGACCACCCTCGCATAGTATGTCGGTAGGTTCAACATCGTTTTCTTGGAACGGAACGTTTGGTAACAACACCTTCTCGTCAGCCGCTTTCCCGACTGGGGGCAACCCCATTTTTGGACAATCTACTCCTGGGAAGGGTATTATTCTTGCACAGGGGGAAAACTTAGCAGGGCCTTGGAATTCAGGGCAAGGATCCATTCCCTCCTCTGGAATGTCGATCTGGGGTAATTCTTTCCACAATCAATGGAACCCCAGACAAACTACTATGCCTATCCCTATAGGACCGGCATGGGGTAATCCTTCCCAAAGTCCTTCGAACACAATGCATGCCCAAAAATCTATGTCCTATTTGGGAAATCAGTCGATGATGTCTCCACATATGCAAAATCCTTACGCTGGCTAGGGCCATGGTTTCTACCAGAATCCGGGCCAGCAACCAAACTTTTCTTGGCAACCTGGTGCCAGTCAAACTCTAGGACCCTTTTTCCCAGGTTATCAGAAGCAACCCAAACTACCTTTCCTGGCGACTTTACACTTGCCATATTTGACGAGGTTGTTGAATGACCCCATTTGTCATGATCTGCATTGGCCTCCTATGCCGATGAAGTTTCCTTCAGACATTCCAAAGTTCGAAGCCAAGCCTAATGAAGATCCAGGAGATCATGTGACTAACTTTCATCTTTGGTTCTCATCTAACTCATTGAAAGATGACTCCGTACAGTTGTGATTGTTTCAACGTACTCTCATTGGGAGTGCCGTGAAATGGTACATTGAGCTCGATCGCTCAATATACTCTTCTTTTGGTGAATTGGCGATGGATTTCCTTAACCATTTCCAGTTACCTGTGAGATACGACGCTGGCACAGAGCTGCTCGCTAATTTCTAACAGACAACAGCAAACCATATCTCTGATCACATCTGAGAATGGAGACGCCAGAAGAGTTTAATCAAAGTACCAGTCCCACCAGCATTCCTGCTTGAGTGGTTCCTTAAGTCTTTGGTCCCACAGTTATCCAAAGACGTCGCGACATCCGGAGTTTTCTCTGAAGAAGATGCCATCATGAGGGCTCAACAGTTTGAGCTCATCTATTCTCAGTCTGGTTTATTATACAACATCTTGCCAAATGCACCACGTTCAATACTGGATAAAACTAGAGAGAGAGTTGTACCACATGCCAATGGTATCATTGGTTCAGCACAAACTAAGCCCGCTGAGCAATTGACAAAGCAGTTGTAGCAGTTATCCATACAACACACAACGGCCAGCCAAACTACTGCTTTGGTTGCTCCCTCTACCCAAATGTTGGAAGTACACACAGTGCAGTCGACTAACCCAAAGGTCACCCAGCAGCCTAAAGGGAAGAAAAACCAACAAAAAAAGGGTAAGGGGGATAAAAAACCCAATGATAATGCTGGCGGGGACAACACTGAAAAACGGAAGGCGAGGTATCCGTGCAACTTGTGCGCGGAAGACCACCCGACCCATCTATGTCCTCGACTTGCAGAGGCCCAAAAATTTGTCACACAGCAACAGCAGGCGGTGTTGACAAACCCATTTCAACATGGGCAAAACCTAACTCAAGCCTATGCAAGTACAGAAGGGGGCAGCCAAGAAAACTGCCCGCCTCCGAACAATCCCTCATCCGTGAACGTATATATGGTTAGGGGTGATGCTTTCATATCAACTAAAGCACACGATTATAGTAAACCAAGCGCTTCTGAGAAGGGTAAAGAAGTTGACCTCCCATCTCTTCCTCTACAGATTGAGAAGATGTTGGGAGAAACAATGACACGCATTCCCAAAGGTGCATTTAAAAAAGATTCTCATAACCCAAATGCAAGGGCCGCCCAGAACTACTCTGTGGTGGAAGATTTATCACAAACCCCTTGTGTGATGTCTGCTTTGGAGGTCCTCCAAAGCTACCCTGCTCAGAGGAAAGCCTTGTTAACCGCGTTGGAATCTACTGAGACTTGTAATATGGGTACCATCATGTTAGATACAATCGATTTAAGACCTCGTTTGCCTTACCACGTAGCGTTTCAGATAGTAGTGGCTTACCCCACAAAATATTTTACGCGGAACATCTTCCGCATGGTGGTTGACGAGGGCGCCTCGACATGCGTTATGTCATTGGCATGTTGGAAGGCCATTGGCCATCCTGTTTTGTCTCCATCACCTACTCTCCTCACTGCTTTCGATGGTCGTTTGTTCCGACCACATGGCATCGTTCCTTCTTTCCCCGTGCAGTTAGGAGGGAAGACCATGTGTTTCGAAGTAGAGGTAGTCGATGCTCCCCTCGACTATAACCTCTTGTTAGGACGGAGTTGGACTTATGCTATGCAAGCTGTGGTTGCTACAGTTTTCCGGGTCTTGTTGTTTCCACACGAGAGTCGGATAGCGACCGTCGATCAATTGTCTTTCTCCAGACCTGACCCAGCTTTGGGGGCATCCACGGTCCCGTTGATTGATAATCCTCAACCAGGTGTCGTCAACGTAGGAGTTGGTTTGTGCCCATCTTTGATGGGTACCTTCAATTACCCACCTCCACAGGGCGATATCAAATTTATATCTAATCACCATAAGGTTGAGATTTTTCAAGTTTCATCATTCCACACGACTTACTTCGAGGATCCATGGATTCTTCTTTCCCCATCAGCCACGATGGATGAGAGAGGGCACCCAGGCATGTCCATGCCCTTTTCTGCCACTGAAGTAGCGTACTCTTTAGTTCAGCAAGCTTCATCTAATACCGATATGACTCCTACACAAGAGTTAGATCCGCTTCTAGAGCCTATTTGGGCTCAGAGTTCTCTCGCTAACGTCGATTAGTTAGACTTAGTCTTGCCTTCTGATGAAGTAGTAATCGAAGCAATGACTAGTCCAGACAAACCTTGGGAAGATCTTCATCATAGATCATATTTTCTCCCAGAGTTAAACCGAATCGAAGCAGGATAATTCACCATGACCATGACGGGAGATCAGCCGTGTCCTATTAATCTCTTAGCTACACATGAAATTTATGCTAAGGGAAATATGGTGACCATCGCTGAAACTATACCAATCAACATCTCCCGGAACCCTGGCATCATGGAGAACGTCTTCGTCAGAGAGGATTTCTCCCCCAAAGAGATTCAAATCTACACGGATCTTTTCAAGGAATTCCGCAACGTTTTTGTCTGGTCTTATGAGGAAATGCCAGGTATTGATCCAAAAATAGTTGAACATGAAATCACAACATATCCTGATGCCAAGCCTGTTCGACAGAAACTTCGTCCAGTTAATCCTAAGAAAGCAGCATCCATCAAGATTGAGGTTGAGAAATTGCTAAAGGCAGGTTTTATCTATCCTATCCATTTGACTCAATGGGTGTCAAATCCTATGTCGGTCAATAAAAAACAAGGCACGATTTGTGTATGTACCGATTTTCGTGATTTGAACAAGGCATGTCCCAAAGATAATTTTCCAACACCGTTCATCGAATAGATCATTGATGAATGTGTTGGTTGCGAAGCCTTTTCTTTCATGGACAATTTTTCGGGATATAATCAAATCCAAATCAAACCCAAAGACCAACACAAAACGGCATTCATTTGTCTGTGGGGTACATTTGCATATCGTAAGATGCCTTTTGGTCTTAAAAACACTGGAGCCACCTTCCAACGGGCTATGTCTTTTGATTTTCATGATCTCAAGCATATAGTCGAGGCCTATCTAGATGATTTAGCATCACGATCTCGTAAGAGAACACATCATCCTACACACCTTAGACTAATCTTCAAACATTGTCGCTACTTTAGGATTCGCTTGAATCCAAACAAGTGCAGCTTCTGCGTAATGTCAGGATGTTTGTTAGGTTTCATCGTATCAACAACAGGGATCATGGTCGATCCTCTCAAGGTGGAGGCAATAATCCAGTTGCCCCCCCCACGTACAATCCTACAACTTCAGAGTCTACAAGGCAAGGCGAAATTCTTATGACGCTTCATCGCCAACTATGCCGAAATCACCAAGGGCTTTATGCATTTACTAAAGAAAGGCGTTCCCTTTTTCTGGGACGAAGCCTCTCAATGCTCTTTTGACGCATTAAAACACGCCCTCACAACTGCGCCTCTGCTACAGCCACCTAACTATAACAAAGATTTCTTATTATATCTGGCTGCCACAGAGTCAACTATTGGCATGGTTTTAGTTCAGGAAGATGATTCGTTCTCAGAATACGTGATCTATTACCTGAGCCGAGGCCTCGTAGGACCAGAACTTAACTATTCTCATATCGAAAAACTTGTGTTGGCAGCAGTTCTCATTATGTTTTGTTTCACAAGACCATCGTCATTACTATCGTGAATCCATTCCAGGACATGTTGACACGACGGGTTATAGGCGGAAAAATCAGTAGATGGATAGTCATCCTCCAGGAATTTGACTTAGACTTCGTTTCAGCAAAGTCCAAAAAGTCATTGGTCTTCACAGAGCTTATTTCGGAACTTTCTCTTGAGTTAGGTGACATTGTGCCTGAAGAATCGCCTATCCGGGGAGATATGTTTTTGATCACATCTTCAGATCCCTGGTACGGAGATATACTTATCTATCTCCAAACTTTTAAGTGCCCCACTTCTGCTTCTCGTGACGAGCGTCGGCGGATACGCCATCAGGCTAAGAATTATCTCATACTCAATGATACGTTGTATCGGAGAGGTGTAGACTGCATCTTACGTCGATGTCTCACACATGAGGAGGCAGTCATCGTGCTCAACGATTGCCATACCGGAGCTTGTGGCGGTCATTTGTCTGGGTTGGAAACAACCCAAAAGATTCTACGAGCAGGTTACTTCTGGCCGACGCTTATCAAAGATTGTATAGAATCGGTCAAGAAGTGCCATCCGTGCCAAGTCTTTTCTCGGAAGATGAGGGCACATCCTGCTCCTATTTTTCCTGTCATCACAGTTGGTCCCTTCACCAAGTGGGGGATTGATTACACTACTTGCAACCCCCTGTTAGCAAGGGGTCACCACTATATCATCGTAGTTGTAGACTACTTCACTAAGTGGGTCGAAGTTATGCCAATGTTTAAAGATGATGGAGAGACTACAGCTCTCTTCTTATTCAATCAGATCATAGCAAGGTTCGGCGTCCAAAGAGAGATTGTCATTGATCATGGCAGTCACTTTTAGAACCAAATGATGACTAAATTAACATCAAAGCTTGGGTTACGGAAAGAGCATTCATCACCTTACTACCCCCAAGCCAATGGGTAGGTAGAGGTTGTAAACAAAACTCTTAAGACTATTCTACAGTGAACTATCAACTCAGCCAAGTCAAATTGGTATTTGATGTTATACTCAGCATTATGGGCTTACCGAACATATGTTAAGACTGCAACCGGTTTCTCACCTTTTCAACTCGTTTACGGGTTGGAGGCAGTCTTGCCCATCGAATGCCAGATCCCATCTCTAAAATTGGCAGTACAATTATTGCCAAACACTTCTCCACTTGAAGAACGGTTAGTACACCTTGAGCAGCTCAATGAGCAGCATCGTGATGCGGCCCTGGCCAACGAGGCTCACAAACATAAGGTTAAGTGTCAGTATGATAGGTCCGTTCGTCCTTGGATTTTCTCTGAAGGCGACCTTGTCCTGGTCTATGACCAAGACAAGGACCCCCTGGGGGCAGGAAAATTCAAACCCATGTGGTTCGGACCCTTCATCATAAAAGAGGTTTTAAAAAAGGGCACTTATCGTTTGTTTGATTTTGAAGGGAATGCTTTGGCAGAGCCTAGAAATGGGCTATACCTCAAGAAGTATTACTCATAGGAAGGTCACTGTCGGTAACCTTTTTGTAACATATGTATAGTCTTTGTACTATTACTTTTTAGTTTCTTTTAAGTGTTATGGACGTGTCATTGATGTTATCTTTCGTCAATATGGCAGATGTCAAGTGATTCTGAGGTGTTCGTTGGGTATGCAAACGGTGCTAGTTGACACACTCAGAGGATTGCCTCTGTAGCTTGGGTAATCTTTACACCTCAGGGCCAGTTGTTATCTTTCAGAGGTATATGCTTAGGTGACACCACAAATAATGTCATCGAGTATAGTGCAGTTATTGAGTTGCTTCATGACGCCTTGTCATTGGGTATCTCTCATCTCCGGGTCTATCTCGACGCTCAACTAGTTGTGTCCTAGCTAAACAGAGTATACCGGGTTCATGATCTAACTTTACACCGAAGATTCCTTAGGGTACATCTCTTGGAACGAAACTTTGATTATATTACATATTTTCATATTCCTAGGAGATTAAACCAAATTACAAATACTCTAGCTAATCAAATTTTAGATTGGCATCTTGCACACATATGAAAGAACATTGACATAAGCATGTAAATACATTTTTGCACACGTGATCCATAAGACACAAAAGATCAAAAAACCATATATAACATCATAAAATAACCAGAGTACATAGATGGACGCAAGCGCCTCAAAAATTGGACTAATAACGAGTCATAGGGCTTATGCCCTCAAAAAATATATACAAGTAAGTGCTCATGGAACGTAAAAAGTCTAAATAGGTTCAGGGCCTATGGGCCCTGTTATAATAGTCCACAGCATGGGCTAAACGCCTAAAAAATCAGACCCACGTCCAAGGTGCCCCCACTACATGAGGTTGCATGGATGGCGGCAGATCCTCTATCTCTGTCATCGGGACTGTGCGAGTGAGTGCAGTGAAGTTCCGCTCAACTCGTCTAAGGACCCTCTCAGCCTCCCCAGCTGGGAGGTTCCCTGCTACTACCTGGTGGAAGTAGCTATGGCTTATGGCCGTGGATGATGCATGTTCTGTGTATAATCAGCAGGTTGCACGGGTCCCACATCTGCATGCAACAAACGTATACCCGTCAAATACTCTGGCATACAAAAAAATGATATATATAA
This sequence comes from Picea engelmannii, assembly GCA_009831015.1. Taxonomy (NCBI): domain Eukaryota; kingdom Viridiplantae; phylum Streptophyta; class Pinopsida; order Pinales; family Pinaceae; genus Picea; species Picea engelmannii. The sequence continues at coordinate 332,000 of ML786818.1, read as the reverse complement.
CAAAAATGACATAAAAATTACATATGCAAACAAAAAAACTACAAAGGTGGAGACTTACCCATCTCCCCTCGCTCCTCACCAGGAGGCACGGGTATCTCGGGATCTCTAGAAAAATCTATCCCTGCATATGGGTAATCCTCGATCACAGGGATCTGCCGTGACAGCCAAGCAAAGAAGTCATCATCGAAGGACTCATTGGTCCTTCCACCACCCTGTCGTGGCAGCAATACTGCCCATCTACACACTACAGGAAAGAGGCCTAATGTCCTCGTACTACTTCCCAAGGACTAAAGCTCGGAACTCTCTCAAAGAAGAATGAACACAAAATCGTCCCGAACCCGAAATTCCTTTGTGTCCATTGTCGGCAATCTGTCAATTGCCTCTTCATACACTCGAGCAGTGTGGTACTCCAGTCAAAAATCTGTGCATTCAAGCATTGGATAGCACAATTCATCTGTGCGCAAGATGCCTGATGCAAGGCTGCTAAACTAGTAATCCACCCAATCAGTAATAATATCGCCTGCAGCGATAGGTTAGTGATCTTACTGATGGGTACCTGGGAGCCCGCACGATCAGTCCCAGCCTCACAGTGCTCGGCTATCAGTTCCGATATCTTACTCGGTCCCACAGGAAACGTCTGGAAGTTGACTGGTTCCCCTCTCCTTGAGAGGCCAGTCAAAAAATAGATATCATCGGTGGTGGGCACCAGTGATTGCCCCTCTAACATGAAGGCCTCTGCATCAGGGTGCCAGTAGTCAATCAAGGAATTCAGTAGCCTTGGTTGCACTCACATAAATAGACATAGGAAGAACTTCAATAAACCACATTGCATCAACACGGCCACGACATTCGGATCTCCCGCAACCAACTCACTGATTGCTTCATGCTCCATTTCCCTCCACTGGACATACATCCTACCAACACAACAAAGTTCAGGAGGGTCGGTACTTGCCCTTTAGTTCTCTTTTTTCCACAAAAGGGGGGTCCATGCGAGCTATCGAGGAGACAGTCGCGTGTACATGCAGGCAGCCTTTACTCTGCCCAAGTGTACACGTGGCCTATCCAGAGACAGCATGCGTGTACCTAGAGCCGACCTTTTAAAGGTTGATGCCCACCCAAAAAATGAAAGCCAATGCAAAATTGAATATTTGAATAGCTAGATAAGGGAGTTTGTACTTACTTGGTCCAAGCGGAAGTTCGTTTCGTCCACTGTAGCTCCCGGAATCACCGTTTTTAGAAAAGGGGGTCTTTTGGCTCCAGAGTCCATTTCCAAATCAGCAATGGTGATAATGAGCTGCCAACTTCTATTTATAGACTTTTTGGCCTCTTTTTGTCACTTTTTTGGACTCCCTTATCAGTTTCTTTATACCAAAAACCATTTAGAGTGATTCAGGAGTTATATGGGAGGGATTTGATCGAGTATTGGGACACTTTTTTTGAGTTTTGAGAAAATTTTGACGGTTCATAAAAAAATTTCCAAGAATCAACTTGAGAATATAGGTTAGGTTATTACCCCAACTTTTGCGTCTTGTTGTCTTTTTCCTCTGCTATAGGATCGATCCCATCAAGTTGTGACACGGAACCATCATATCTTCTTTAGAAGTGTCGCAACTTGGCGGTAGAGCTTACCAGAACATGGATGGCCTAGGTAGGTCCTGGCTGCATTATGGTGTCCATGTCGTCTCTAAAACACTGTAGGATTGGGAGTCCTTATAGTCTTTCCTGAATATGAGTTTGAGCCTCATTTGCATGATTCTTCTTTGCTCTTTGTCTCACCCTCAGGACTCCCAAAAAATAGCGGGTCTCCTTTTAATCCCTTTTCAGAACCTCTAAACATGAAAAGATTGTCGAGTGATCTTGTGGCCTTTCATGCTCGTTAAACTGAGATTTGAAGTCATGTCTGTCTGGCGGTAGTTTACCCCTTTTTCGGTCCGGACGGTCAACTGTACGAACAAAGGTATACGCTATCGAACTTTTGTTCTTTGGAAGAGTACTCTCAAGTATAAGTTTATCCCTTTTTCGATCCTGAGGGACTAAACTTATGAAAAAGAAACCCCCACGGAGTCCATAGTTAAGCTCTTTTCAGACTCCCTAAAATTGAAAAGATCGTCGAGTGACCTTATTCTTTCACACTCGTTAAATGAGTCTAGAAGAAGATTCCTGACGGAGTCCATAGTTAATCTTTTTCAGACTCCTTAAAAGTGAAAAAATGGCTGGGTGATCTTGTCCTTGTCACACTCATTAAAATGGTTTTGAATCGACGTCTAATCGGTGCTAGTTTACCCATTTTTCGAACCGACTAGACTATCTTCGAAAAAGGTACCCCAGTGGAGTCTCCTTTTATGTTTTTCAGACCCTCTAAATATGAAAAACCTCCGATCTTACCTTCTTTGGGCTCGTTAAACTTACATCGAAGGACGTAACCATTGTGTGTTTTATCAGCTGCATTTGCATACCTTATCCACCAGCCTTGTGATAGTTTGCTTCTGCATCTTAACACCTTTGGCCGCCGAAGGATTTTTCCCAAGTATCATTTTACTAGAACATCAGTCTTGTCCTTGTTCCTTGAGCTTGCATGTTTGCAATACTCATTCCTCCATTGTAACGTAATATTCCTTTATTCTTTTTCCACACTTATCGAAAAGAACAAAAAAATCAAATATACCCCAAAAAGAGGAAGGGAAAAGTATTTTCTTTATTGGCAGCATAATGAGTCGCCCTTGGATAAAGCACATCTATCTGTTTGTTCATCTGACTATGGGATGTAGTACGACCTTAGGAAGCTTTTCTCGCTATATAGAATTGTGTCCTCCACCGTTTGGTTATTCTTCCAAACATATGGAGAGATTGTGTTGCCTCCTGCTTCGTAGACTTATGATTAACATTCATGTTTCATGAGTCTCATCACTTGTCATGCTATTGTCCAAGGGAAGTTTGTCACTAAGCCTGAGTTGGCCCCTCTGCAAAATGTCTCTTGTCTGCATACCCGACCATCCTGAACATCCAATCAAGTCCTTGTTTGAAATCACTGAAGCCTTCAATTCGATCATCAAGATTATCAATTCCATGACCGATGAGTCGTCGAAGACCTCTGGGTAGTGCAGTCGTACACTCATATTATGCTCCTACCCGAGTTTTGGAAGATTTTGAAGTTGTAGCTCGAGCTCTGAAGATCTCATCTCCAACCATCAGGCCGAATCAGCTTCTGGAAGATGGATACTCTATATGTATATCTTTCTAATTTCGAGATGTAGCTCCGCTGTGTATTGTTCGTGACTACTCTTTATAGTTATTTGACATGGATCTACAGTGTATTTGATTGGTATCCATGGTTCTATTTTTTATCCCGAGCATGGGTATGCCCGCCTCGGTGAGATATTTGTTATTTTGCAGATGGCACCTCTCGATTCCTGATCCTTGGGCTCACTCGTTCAGCACATCAGTAAATATTGGTAATGTATTCCCGCCATCAGATGCTCTTCTGACCTCACACATTAGGGGGCATCTGTTATAACCCTAAATTGCACCACACATGCTTACTTGGCATCAGGCCAACTCATATCCTTTCTTTGCCAAAAACACTACTGAACAACTCTTTGAAAATCCTCTTGTGTAAAGGCCCACATGCCCTAACCCATTACTGAACGCGTGTACACGCTGGCTGACCCAAAATAGCCCGCGTGGATCAACAAAAGCATGAAAAAATGAAAGTTGTTGACGGAACAAAAAGCTATGGGTGAGTTAACTGAAACTCCCGGCCATGCATAGCCAAGGGTTCGTCCAAATACCTAGCTCCTTCTAGCCTATAAAAGAAGGGGTAGGGGTACCATTTGAAAAAAAGGAAGAATATAGCAAAGAAACTCTGTCCATTTACGTATTCCATTGTCCCAACCCTTTAGCCTTTCCTAATGCCAAAGGAGATTTAAATCAAAACAGTTGAAGGACAGAAGAAGAGGAGCCCAGGATCAGGTTCAAGGAGCGGTGGCCGGTCTCAGATTTTGTAAAGTTTACTCATTTTAAGTAATAAAGAGAATGATTTTCTCGTCCCAATTCATGAACTTTTTATGGTTTGATTAGTTTATGTTTGATTTCTAACCTGTGAGTATATAAGTAGTATGCATGCATAGTTGTTGCTCGTCTTGAATGCAGGTCATCTTTGGAAGGAGTATTGCGAACAAGTAATCA
>ML786818.1:292459-327765 GCA_009831015.1 Picea engelmannii | reverse complement strand
AGGTGGATCTTTCCATGCATTTACTAAGAAAAGGGGATTTAAATCTAGGGATGTAGGTAGAAAGTAATTTCTATTCGGTCATATCTGCATGCAAAGTCTGAACTCTATTTGCTAGTCCGTAGGGTGTTTTTCCCCAACAACAGGAGGCTTCACTGCTAACCTCAAGGGATCAAATAGCAAGATTAGTTGAGCCTACAACCCCCTATCTTGGTCACATGATGGTTAGGTCTAAGTCTAGGAGAGGAAATGAAAGGTAACGAGGTAAATGTTTCACATGTACAGGACAATAAATAATTGAAGCATAATATAGACAATTACTAAGTTATAAAGCTCAAAGATGATCTCTTAGACACTAGATGATCAATAAATGCATTGGTTGTTGAAAATTACAACATTGAATAGTTGTACAACAACAATTAATATTTTGCAACAACACCAGGAAATAGTACTCAAAAATGTTTCAAATTAGCATGAAAATTAATCCTTCAACATGTACAATATTATCCAATTGTTAGATGAATTTTCTGAGTAGCTTAAGCCACTTTTCCAAGTGTGTATGCAGAAAATTAAAGTAAAATTCAATGGTTGTAGAAAACTTTTGTAACATCAATAAATAACATTTGTTTGCTAAGATTAGGGTTAGATAAGTTAGTAGGATAGTTGAGAGAGAGAGAGAGAATATTAATTTTAAATGCTACTTTTACCACAAGAGCAACTCTAGACTAGTGCCATTGTCTTCTAGGGATTATGGATACAAACATGCACAACCTTGAATATTAAACTAGATGAATGAGAAGGATGAGGTATAAACCCTAAGGTGAAAACACTCTTGGACATTAGTACTAGACCTTAAAGAAAATCATCCCTAGGGTGCAAACACTCTTGGGCCCTAGGTGTTTTTTTCCTTCTTCTCATTCCACTAGGTCAAGGATCAAAGACTAAGGTTAAAACACTAAGGTGCAAACACTTTTGGGCCTTGGGTTCTTAACCTAGCAAAGAATTCTTTCACAAAACTTGGACAATTAAACTTTGTGAAGGAGAGAAACACTTACGTCTCCTTCCTAAGGTTTCAACAAGACAAAGTAACATGCAACAAGATAGTAATTAACACTTTAAATATTAGCAAGAGACATGAAATTGAAAAAATTACTTACTTCTCCAAGTTGCTAGGTCATAAAAAACTCTGGTTGCAAAAATAAATCATCCAAGAAAGAAAGAACATCCACAAGAGATCCTTCCTCCAAAATAGATCATGAGTTCAAGAGACCAAGAGAGAGAAATAGCAACCTTTTTAAGAGTTTCCCCACTCTAAATGAGTGAGGAAGTAGTGATTAAAATGAATGGAGTGCTAGCCTTATTTATAAGGAAAACCCTAGCACTCCAAAATTCACAATAATGAAAATTCATGTCTCTTAAGTGGGGTCGGCCCCTCATATTTACATTTACAAATGATAAATGTGCAAAAATAATACAAAAACGGCCATGTGTGTGGTGACGCCATGCCCTCAATGCGATAGGAGGGCCTCTCTAAGGCCATGTGTCATCATCTGAGGTGCAAAGGAGGTGGAATCATGTTACATCCTCTCTCAAAGTCATCATTGGTGTCAAAGTGGCATCAAACCCCATCATCTCCATCAAACCCTAGCATGATGTCATCACCTAAAATCCCAGTGTCCAAGGTGCAAGGGGTGGTGTCTAAAGAGGAGAAGGATGTGCATCATCTTTGGGTGTCCTCCAATAATCTCTTTGTGCAACATCCTCCATCCAGTGCAAGATAACCTTTTAGGTGTAGAGCTTATGGTGTGGACTTGTTGCCCGTCTTTGTGCCACCATGACCGAATCTATCAAAATCAATCACATCTATTCATCATCCAAGGTCCTGAAGATGTGAGAGCCCCTGTCTAAATGTGTCAAGTCATTGGGTGACTCACTACTATGTTTCACACGTTCCATATCCTGCAATAAAGGCACAACTCTTGTGTGAAAGCATGGGATGTCCTTCAAAGAACCATGTCATGGGCATCCAAATCAAAATATAATATGAAATCAAGTAAATCAATGTTCATAAGATATATCGGTCCTTAAATCATGCAAAGTAAGTTGTTACTTAAGATATAATCCATATGGATAATTCACTTCAATGTCCCCTTCAAGTGTCACACCGGATCAGGACTTTATGTAAGTTGGCATTTTCAAAGAGGGGGAAGGGGGAGCTGGTCTCTCAAGAGGTTTCGGCACTTGGTGTGCTGGGTAGTCCTCCTAGCAATGGATAGACCATCCACCCAGTGCCGCTACCCACTTCTAACGAGGTTGGTTTTAATGGGAGAAACAGTGAAGGTGGTAACAACCGAGATGGAATATTATTCAATCGTGGAAATACCATGTCAGGTGCACCTATAGGAATCGGAACGAACAAATTACCAGATCCACCTACTCCTTGTCTATATTTATTTAGTGGGCTTGTAGAGGAAGGATGGCTCGCCTAACTGGCTCGCCTGACATAAAGAGCAATTAAATGTGGTTGAAGGAAATAAGGATAAGTGGTTGAAGGGAATAAAGAGAAGGATCCTTATGTATATGAGCGATCTAATCTCTCCCTTACCGCTTAGCTCAACTCAACTCTTTTCTTTATGCTAGCGAATATGAATTTTTCAATCTTATACTTCTACTTTAGATGGAGCTTATTCTCCGACAATGCAAATGCATTCTTTGCTTCTAGAAAATCCCAATTAGGGCATAAGCAGTGAAAGAAAAGGTGCATTTCCAAGCATAGCGAGGGGGATCATTGATCTTCTTATTTGGTTGAATCACACTTGCCCTACGACCTCTGCCTGCTATCTTGGTGGGGACTTTAGATGGATCTGCTTCAAATCCCTTGAGACTGAACTTGATGATCTATCACAGCTTGATCTATCAACTTATCATAGTAGCGAACTGGGTTGTCCTTATGGGATGAAGGGGGGGATCGTATTTTGGCCCTCTTTCCTTCCCGAGAAGATAGATAAGCAAGATGGTGGGTTAACAACTGGTGCAACTGGAGAATCTAAAACTAGCATTGGAACTTAACGAAGGGAAGCTAGGACTGGAAGGGATGCGGTGAGTTATCGAACTGCAACTGGTAAGTCAACAACTTACTAATTTTACCCACCCTATCAATATTATAATTGTATTATTGTTGGTTTTCGTTCAATAGTATTTTATAAGTTTGAATATGGGAGGGCCTTCATCAAACCCTATTAGGTGTTCCAACCAAAACGGTGAAATAAAAGACCCAAGTAGAGGAATAGGTCTTGATGGAAACGATGAAAGAAAAGAACCCTTCAATAGTAAGTGTGATAGTGGTACATGTTGAGCTTACTTCATGGCTTATGGTTTCATTGAGTCCATTTCTATGAGTGTCTTTGTGGAGGGTGTGATTTCTCTTGAGTTACCACTTTCTAAGAGTTATTTTTTCGAAACCCCTTTATCTGTCTTTTTATTTTGCCCTCTTATCATATTTGCAAGTCCCCTTTTATAAGTTTTCAAGCTATAACATCGCTGCTTAGGACTGGGGTGAGCACAGAAAGTGTAGAGCTCAACTTTGGATTGGCTTTTGAGAGTCCATTGTTATTATTCCTTTCTTTCTTTAGCAACATTCTCTTATTCTTTTAGCAACAGTTGTAATCAACCTCTGGGCCTTCAGCCCCTCTTCTCATGAGAGAATGGACCATGACCTATTACTGAAGTTTAATACACTACGACAGGCTCCGGGATGGAAAGGGTTAAGTATGGTGGGGAATGGAACGTTACCCTTGTGAGGGCCCCGTAGTAGTACCCCTTTCCTTGGGTGGTGACAACACGGGACTAGGGCACAGATGCAGGCTGCCAAGGTGAAACAAGGAAACAAACATAACTTCGTGAGCCAGTGATCCATTATCCAACTTCAACCAATGATCCTCATCCACATGCCTAGTAGATTAAGCACAACACTTCGCATGAAAAAAGGACTAACATACCTCATGGTGACATTGGCTTACCATCTCCCATACACTAAGTTGACTGGATGTGATGAGCTTGATTGATCTGAGGTGGAAAAGGCAATCTAAGACAAGTTGTTAGGTTGCTATCTATGGACATGTTGGTCATCATCATGGTTGAGATGATTGTCTCCATTATAGTCCATGAAACATTATCTCGTCTAATTACCCCTAGACATGGGGGTAATACATACAAATAACCATAAAATTAGTAAAAATAAATAAATAATATTTATGATAATTAATTATTATGTTTTAAGTATGAAATTCGCTTAGATTATTTTTATGACTTGATACTGAAAATTAATCTAAAAGAAATGACAAAGTGAGATTATTATTAAAATAACTTAGCATTTGAGGATTATTTCTTATTGAATTAGCAAAGGCATCTCTCTTGCTTGGGAAAAGAGAACATCCAAATCTCTCCTCTTGATGTTAAATTATGTTTATATTGTATTAATGTGTGGTTGGAGTTTGTAATTTTATATGGTTCAATCAAAAACGAAACTATCAATTAATAAGAACACATAAAACTTCTCCAATAATGTTATTGCTTGTAGTGTGTTGAGGCTTTGTTTAGTGACCGGCAATTTCAAACAACTTATCATATTAAAGTAACATAAATCAAGTAAAAGAAAGTTTGTTTAAATCAAGTTGTAACTTCCTTATAAACATAAATACATAAAAATAATTAATAATGAAAATACATAATAATTAATTATTATGTATTAATTAATTAATACATAATAATTAATTATCATATTAAAGTAACATAAATCAAGTAAAAGAAAGTTTGTTTAAATCAAGTTGTAACTTCCCTATAAACATAAATACATAAAAATAATTAATAATGAAAATACATAATAATTAAAAATGAATAGTGAAAAGATGTGTCTTAACAAAAGGACGTGATTCTTAGTATAAATGTACTCACTTTATTTAAATGGGCCCTCATTGCATTCATTCATATTCTATCATCTTTCATATTTATTCAATATATTATTTTGGTCTTTATGGATTTTTTCATATTATTTCATTTGTTTTGGATATTTTTTATATAAATCGGATTGATTCGTTACATTTGGTATCCGAGCAAAGTCTGATCCTGGTCTTTGGTCACCCGGCCTTTAATAAAAAATCGTTGCCCTTGACAACATATATGTCAGTTTCTCGCCACACTCAAAATTTCAAAGTTTCTCTAATTTTTTCAAATCATCAACCACAACCAACCCTTGGCCATTTATAGCACAAAAATTATGGTCAAGTATTACACTGCCAAATATCACTATGATGAGAATCCAGTAGCCATCACATTCAAATTCATTAGCAGCCATTGCACACTGTACGCATAAATTGAATTCATTATCAGCCATATGCTTCCGAGAAAATAATTCATAAAGCATATTGAATACAATATCTAATATATACAAGTGACAGTATTGAAAAAAAAGAGTTACCATATATCTTATAAATTTATATATCAACAGAAAATATATATTTCCTTTATGAATAATTACCAAAGAATAATCAAAAAGAATAAGGGTGGAATAAGCCTCAATGTTTTAGAATCAACGAATTATAATTATAATTAAAGTGCCCTATTAAATTTAATACAATCTTACTTTCTCGTGAAAGCAAAAAAAAGTGAAAGGAAGAATTTCAATTCAAAGGTTTTACTAAGGAAATCATCAAAACATATATTAAGGAAATCAACAAAACATATCACTTAGTGGAGTCCTTGCATTCACTAATTATGCAAGAGTTTTTCACTATTTATGCATGAGTTTAGATTTTTCATTTGTTCCTCGTCACCAAATTATGCATGGTTACTTTTCTAGAAATGGCATGTTGATTCAATTCAAATTTTACCATGGATAATAAGGAAAGAAACAAAATATTTCATAGTTAAGTGAGAAAAGCCATGACTCTTTATATATTAAAGGAGGTGACGACTTTTTATATATTAAAGACATTACATTATTAGAAGAAAAATTATGTTAAAAGTATTAAATTAAATAATTTATATGTTTTTTATTTGTATAAACCATCTTCATTGAAAATAAACAAAAGAATATTTAAATTATTGGAAGGTATATTTATAAAGTGAACGGTAAAAGAGTTTTAATTAAAGTAAAAGAATCTTATTATTAAAGAGGAGAATCAATAACTAGTAAGAGTTGAAAGAAGAATTTAAATTTAAAGGTTTAAGAAGGAAATCATCAAAACACATTATTTAGCGGGCTTCCGTATTCACTAATTATACGGAAATAATTTGGGTTATTTATTAAGATTAAGAAAAGAAAAAAAAATTGTTATTTCAAAAAGTTTAGCAATCATGGAAGCATCGATGGAAATAGCTATGAAGGTATGTGAACAATTAGATAGAATTATGGTGAGACTTGAGCAAAATAAAATTCATCGATTGAAGGGTGGTCACTTCACATAAAAAGTGGAAATTGAAAAAGAAAAACATGTAGCTAAGGAATCGAGGAAAAGGAAGTCCGAATTTTGTAAGTCAAGCACCAAAAATCGCTTCTATGGGACACCGCGGTCCAATGTACGCAAAAATTACAATTGGAAGGTCAAGGTAACTCACAAATTAAAAAATTAGAAGACGCACTAGTCAAACATCGACAAAACAAGAAAGTAACACATCATAAATATAAATATCTCGAGGATGTGTTTTACAAAGAATTACTAGAAAAGGACTAGGAAATTTGTCACCTAACAGACCACAGTCAAAAATTACTTTCACAAATCAAGAAGATTAAGGTTACGAACCAGTACAATAAAAGATTAGAACAAGAGAAGGAAGATCTCAAGAAAGAATTCAAGAAGAGCTATCAAAAAAAAGGAAAGAAAATTCTTGCTTAAAGAACCTTAATCAAAGGTTGCTTGAGCAAATTAGAGGGATAAAAGAGGAGGAATCAGAAAAGCAAGACATGAAAAAAGTTGAAAAATCAGAAAATGAGGAACCTTCATGTCTAAAGAATCACAATAAAAACCTACTTACATAAATTGGGAAACTTAAGAATGATAAGAATTCCATGGAAAACAAGTTAGTACAACTTATCCAAAAGGAAGCATCAAAGTCATCAGATGTAAAAATCCAAGTTGTGGAGAAAGGAAAAAATATATATCCAATCCACATCACAACTCACAAAGGTAGAAATTCAGTCGAAGTAAGGACATCTTCGGATGTTGGAGTACAAACAATGGAAATTCCAAGTGTACTTACTATTAGAAATTCAACGATCAACAAAGAAACGTCACTGCATTAAGAAGATATAATGCCAAAAGCAAATCAAGAAAAAACTACCAGTACAATAAGGGAAAGTCATGCTACAAAGACACCTTATCGACATCCTAATTACAAGAGAATGTACCTTAACCAATCAAAATATTAGCATCACTCACAATAGAAACAATTGACCTATCGTCCGAAGAATATTGATGCTAATATGATTGAGTCTCATAATAACAATTCATTTTGGGAATTCTATAAGCGCAATGTTCCACAAAGGATCGAATTAGAATGGTAAGATCCTTTTACAGTTTGATAATTATGTTTAGCACTTAGAATACCACATCATCTCGTATCATCAACCATGGTCGCATCAAGAACAAAGATTCATGTGAAGATGTTACAATCCAGAGCAAAGACTTTAAACCTTTCCATAAATATGCTTTGAGGACAAAATATTTCTAAAGGGGAAGGCAATGTAATAAACATAAATATATAAATATAAATATAAATAATTAATAATTAATAATGAAAAAACATGTCTTAACCAAAGCACATGATTCTTAGTGAAAAGGTACCCGCTTAGGTATTTATACGAGGCCATCATTGTATTCAAACATTTTATCAATCTCTCATATATATTTTATTCAATATAATATTATCATCTAGATGGATTTCTTTATTTTATTCCAAACATTTTGGATATTTTGTTTGTGAACCAAATTGGTTTGCCACATCCACATTGACTTCACCTAGATAAAGGTCATTACAACCTGAACTTCCTAGTGGATTCTTGGGGAGTTTGGCCTTCCACCAAAATAGACAAATGGATAAGTAGCAAGAGGCAAGTGGTTACACTTTCTTGATTGTGTAAATGTTTATTGTCTATCGACTGGCTCTCTAAAGGGGAGATTATAATAGGAATTGACAATGTTGAGAGAGGGGTTAGTTAGTCCAAAGTTTGGAGGTTATTGTTTTGGTTCATGCAATGGAGGCACAAAATATTGTTTCAACAATCCTGTAACGGAAGAATATAGATGCCTACTAGTCATTTTGAGTTCCCATAGATCTACAAAGATAGAGTGTAGAAGAGGATATATTTGAGGTGACCAAGAATAGTGGAAGAATTTTCCAAAAAACAATTAAAGCTAAGAAGAGGAGATTCACCTTATAGTCATTGAAGTTATGAAATGGGTGTATAAGCTCTAGGTGAGACCTTTGTAATATGTAAATGTAACCTTTAGAATAATAAGAGTGTAGCAAGTCACTTCTCACTAGAGGTTTCCCAAGTCAAGATTTTTCAAGACAAATATTTATGTCTAAATGTGTATGAGTTGACCCTAAGGGGGGCATCAATTAGTTAAATGTATATGTAATGGTGTAAATATATATGCAAGAGGGTGCAACCTAATAAAGGGCCCACATGTGTAATAAGTAAGAATTGGTATATATAAAGGTCAATCCAGACATTATGGGGAGAGGAACATACAATTGGGTTATATGAATGTATTGGGGTTATTTGAAAGAGATTATTCTATACTAATCTGTAAATTGCCTTGGATATTCCAATGGTTATCTCGCCAAAACATATCTAAATTTAAAATGACTACAGTGAGATTATGATCGACTATGCAACTATATTTTTTTATTTCTCAACAATTTATAAAAAATAAAAATATACCATTTGGATTATTTAACTACTATGACATATGAAATAGACTACAATAGAAAGACACACATAATTAAACACAAAATTTTATGTTGGAAACCAATACAAGAAAACTGGCATTCAATGAAGGGTTGTTCCTTCCATATTCTTATATTATGGAGATTATCATATAGAATACAAAGCTTTCCAATATTATTATGAAGCTATGAGACACAATGGTATTCTACAATCATTTACAACATGCTTATGTACCTTTTCTTTGTTATCACCTCCTCCATGCTCTTGCTCATACCATGGAATAGTCAATAGCTAATGAAAAAGTGAACCCTCTTCCCTCCTTCTCCTAGGTTTTTTATTGATATAATTAGGATTAGGGTTAGGTTAAATATTTAAAAACCCTCTTGGAACCTCCATGATGCTTCTAGAATTCTCTAGTGTATTCCCCCACATTACTAACTCCCCATATTCAAATTATGGTGAGCTCACATGGTCACCACTTGGAAGTGTGGGGAATATTTGGACAATTACCTTGTTGTGGCCTAAACTTTCTCATAAGGAATCCATGTTAGGCACACAAGATATCCTTTGAAATCCCTCAATGAGAAGAATAAATATTATTGAGGCTTAAAATGCCTTCAAAAATCCTAATATGTCTCAAGGCCAAAAATTATTGTTTAGGGCTTCAAAAATGTGTCTGAAGTTAATGACCCAAATTTGACAAAATAAAAACCATCTATGAGATATCCCAAATTCTAATATCACCCATCTAGAGCATAAATAAATTCATTTGGATCATCCCTCCCCATTTTGGGAGGATTTTGGTCTCCAAAAGATTTAATTTTGAAGGAGATGAGGAAATAGTTCCTAGGCTTTTTCCTTAGAGTACCATTTGGTCTTGGCTAATAGTTAACCCTTCAATCCCACTTGCCAAATTTCTTGGCGACTCCATATATCCCAAGTGGGACTAATGGTTAAGAACATGAGTTTCCTTCTAAAAAGGTCACAAGTTCAAATCTAGAGGGGGGTAGGGTATGTATACCTCTGTAGACTTTACCAGTCAAATCATTGGGCAGAGGGGGTCCCTTGTCCCACAAACAAGGAGGTCTCATACACCAATTTTGTGTATGGATTGGTCATGACCTTAAAATAAGATTATTATTATTATTATTATTATTATTGTACGATTGTCTCATTTGATAATTCTAATTTTTATTCTAGTGTCAACTATTCAAGAGAAGGTAAGATTTGACCCTCTTCATCCTCATCGAGCATGAATGGCTTGTCAAGTTTCATGTTCTCCACATTTAATACTGAGTAAATATGCATATAAGCTAGATGACTAAGTCTATAAGCATTGTTTCCTACCTTTTCCAATATTTCGGAAGATCTATATCTCAAGGCTTTGATTTTCTTCCTTGGTCCTTTTATCGTTTCCTTATTAATGGGATACCAAACTTTGTCTCCTATTGGAAGGTCTTTTCAATCATGTGTTTATTATTCCTAGACTTGTATTTCTCATTAGATTTTATGCATTTTTTTATGAACCTACAAGTGTATTTTTATTACCATTTTTATGAAGTTTTTTGCCTTCAATGCATCACTTGAGGTTGTTTCCCTTACTTCGTGTTATCCATGTACAATATCCAATGTGATGGTGTTGTTGGGTATGTGTTATATTATTTGCACGAGTAGTAGTGTCTGAGCATCTGCACCAGGCACGCGGAGGCATTAGAGGGGGGGTGCAGGGGGGTGAAGCTCCCCATGTGGGGGTTTGGGGGCAGCGCCCCCGAAAAAAAAATTGCCTCGGGAAACGGGTCACGTATTTAGGTGATTTTTCGGCACATGGTTTTTTGTCGATGGTTTTCTATTTCTAGTATATTGTATTGTTTTAGGGTTTTGGATGCTATTGGCTCCTAAATGTATATTGTATTGTAAACAATGTATCACAATGAATGAATATAGAATATGTTGGTTTTCCCAGTTTGGGTTTCCAGGGGAAAAATCTCTGTGTAATGTTTGTATTTGCCATTGTATATTTTCTGTTCTTTTTCTGAATATTTGTTTGCAGTAGATATTGTACAAGGTTAAAATCTACAAATATCCAAAACAAATTTTAAAAGGAGGCTTATTGGTGGAAGTGTGGATAGCTCTATCATAATAATTTTGTGTGTAAACCAAATTTTCATCCCAATTCCTTGGATTCTTCTAATTGTAACCTCTCAAATGTTGAACCAAAGTTCAATTTAATACCTCTATATGCCCATAAGTTTGTGGGAGAAAGGAAATGGATTTATTTAATTTGGTATCCATATTTTCCCATGGTGAATTCCATATGACACTTAGGAATCCAGTATGATCCAGGTGGATATTGGTGGCCACCCACCTATTCCAACTGGCTCCTCGTGTTCGTTTTTTGTTCAGCACGTTCTTCTGTACTACTTTGTAATTGTGGGTTCTACACTTCTGGGTATGTCTGAATCCCCACACATCCTCTAGGTAGATACGGGTGGCCTCTCTCCTAATCCAACTGGATTATTTTGTATGTTTTCATGTCAGCACATATTGTTGTACTTCCAGGGCCATTTTGGGGCCCTAAATGTTGCTTTTTTGGATTGCCACAATCAAACTATAGATAGAGTTAGAGTTTTGACGACAGAATGTGTATCTCTCTGAAAGACCTTTCCAACGGGCTATCACGTGCCTAAAACGAAGGTCGTATGCAAAAGTTACGACCCTTGGAAGTTGAGGTACCAAATTACACCAACTTACCCATAGGGCCCGCATGACTTTTGGCGTTTCACCTTCCAGGGTTAGGTTTTTGGATGTCTGGGGTTTTGGCATTCATGAATAATATCAATAAGGCCTTTGGAGCCTCATTGTAATCCATTCTTCTCATATGGATGCGTGTAGAAGACACATCTCTTCTCAGAGATAGGTACCACCATTTGAGCAAGTGTTTTAGTTCTGTAGTTTTACAGTTTCTGCCTATTTCATTATTTAATAGAAGATATTGTTCACTGGATATTTGTGTTATTCTTCATATCTCTGTGTTTATTGTATTTAGTTTGTTAATCAGTTTGTTCCGCTCCTAAATCCAGATGAGTGGTATCAGAGCGGTCTTATCTTCATTTGTTTTTCTTCATGCATGTTCCCGACAAGATCTGGGTACAAGAAGTTGGTACTCAAACCAATCGAGCCATTACAAGATCGGTTGCATCGAGCCTGGCAACAACCCATGGGGGATGAAAAGAAAGATGATGGAGCAGGAGATCCTATTAAAATGTTGCTCAAGGAATCCCTCGCACGACAAAGGAACAAAATGATGGACAACTTCGCGCAGATCCTTCGACGACTGCCCATAGGAGAAGCATCTTCATCAAGCGGCCATGCAACCCCCTTCAAGGTACAGGTAAATTTTGATATTCTATTATTTGAAGGACTTGTAGATGCAGATGTTGTAGAGAAATGGTTGAATCTGCTCGAAGGATATTTTTCGTTCCATAATTTTTCTGATAGGGAAAAGATCACTTTTGCACTCCTCAAGGTAGTTCCCCATGTTAAAGACAGGTGGGATACTTACTCTGAGCAAAGGGTCGTGGAGGAATCTACAATTTTTTTGGTGGCCCCCACATGGGATTCCTTTCGGGACACCATTAAAGAACAATACTACCTTGTTGGAAGCTACGAGGACCAGTACACTAGATGGACCACCCTACGTCAAGAAAGGGACCAGAAAGTACCAGATTTCACCAATATTTTCCATACCCTACGCACCAAATTAGGTATCAAAGACTTTGAGCGTCATCTGGTGCTCAAATACCACATTTTTTTGCATAGATACATTCAAATAAAAATGGAGTTCTTGTACATCGCCTCATTGGGCATTGCTTATAGATACATTGTCAAGATCTTACAGAAATTTAAGAAGAAAAGGCGAAAGTTTGGATCTGCAAACCCGTCACATCTGAAACAGGGCAAAGGCAGCCCCAACCCACACAGCAAGGGACCAAGTCGAGATGGTCACCCTCAGGAAAACTAGTCCAAGCCGCAACACAAGAAGGGAAATAAGAAAGATGAAGAAGGACATGAGAAAATGGTGTGGACCATAAAAGTCCTTGGCACAACACCGAAGAATGTCGCTCCAAGAAGTCCCTCGTGGCCGAGATGAAGGCTTCTGAGTCAGAGGTCAATTCTGATTCTGAGTCAAATCCTGAAGGAGGGAAGCAGATTATCAATGTTGAACCCAATTCCATTGTCGCTACCACCAAAGTCAGGCCAAGCGAACCAGAAGAACCAGAGGAAGGGGAACGCCTCTTTCACAAGTAGATGTGGGTCAAGGGGGCTCTGCTTCATTTCATTTTCGATAGAAGTAGTCAAAATAATCTGATTTCAGCAGAGGTCATCAAGCGGCTAGACCTTCCAACGACACCGCACCCGCAGCCCTACACCATCAGCTAGCTTCTCCAAGGAAGAGACCTCTATATCAGCCAACAGTGTCGTCTACCCTACGGCATCAAGCCTTTCAAATATGAGGTACTGTGTGATATTTCTCCCCTTGAAGCTTGTGATGTTCTTTTAGGCCAACCATATTTTTGGAAGCACCATGTTGTGTATGAGTCTAGACCCAGTAGTGTTATTATTACTTTGGGTAGACAATTGTACAGGATCCCAGAGGTAGCGCTGCCTACTGCTATTTCTTTAATCTCTGCTAAGAAATGCAGTATGTCATTTCAAAAACTGGGAAGTTCATCTTCTTTGTGATCCATTCTCACAATAAGCAGAAGGTCGTTGCCACATCTATGGCCTCTACACAGCGCCTCTCTTTGCAGCAGAAGCAAGTGGATGGGATCGTGGAAGAATATAGAGACATCTTCTCATGATCACCTACAGGGGTACTGAAACACTGCCAAGTCAAGCATCCAATGGATCTGACCCCCGGTGCACCTCTACCTCATGGACCAATCTATCGGTGCTCCCTGATGCAAAATGACGAAATCAAGCATCAAATCCGAGAGCTTCTTCAAAAGGGGCACATGAGACCCAACTCCTCCCCTTGTGGAAGCCCAATTGTATTGGTGCATAAGAAGGACAGGACTTGGTGACTCTGCATTGATTACAGAGCCTTAATCAAAATCACAGTCAGGAATCGCTACCCCATTCCCAAGATTGATGACCTTCTTGACCAACTCAAGGGGGAAAATTTCTTCAGCAAGATTGACTTGAAGTCTGTCTACCACCAGGTTTCCATCGAACCAACTGATGTATGGAAGACAACCTTCAAGTCTAAAGAAGGTCTCTACGAATGGCTAGTCATGCCCTTTGGCTTAACAAATGCACCAGCCACTTTCATGAGGTTGATGGATGATGTATTGAGACCCTTCACCAACTCCTTTGTGGTAGTATATTTGGATGACATCCTCATCTTTAGCAAAACGTGGGAGGAGCACATGCGGTATATTTAATAGGTTTCGAGCACTCTGTGACATCACACGCTTTATGCCAACTTGGAAAAATTCTCTTTTGGAATGAACTGGGTCCAATACTTTGGCTACATTGTTGATGAGCATGGGGTACATGTTTATCCAGCTAAGATCCAAGTCATCTGTGACTGGCTATCCCCAACCACACTAACCGAGCTTCGGAGATTTTTGGGACTAGCCAACTTCTACCGATGGTTCATGTTGGGATTCTCCCATATTGCATGGGCCCTCAGCCGGGTAACCAAGGGTGGTGGTAGGGAAAATTTTGTGTGGGGGGAGGAGTAGCAATGAGCCTTCGATGATCTGAAGCATCGCTTGTGCTCAGCTCCAGTACTCTCCTTGTCTGATCTGCAGCAACCAGTCAAGATTGAGACCGATGCATCTGACTATGTTGTGGGCAAAGTTCTCACTTAGCATGGGCATCCAGTGGCATACCATAGTGAGACACTCTCTGATATTGTCCGGAAATACCCCACCTATGACAAGGAAATCTATTCCATTGTACAATCTTGTCTTCAATGGAAACATTACATTATGGGGAAGGAGATGATCATACACACTGATCAAAAGCCTCTGCAGTTCATACAGACACAAGGGAAATTACATAACGATCGCCATCAAAAGTGGTCCACCTATCGGTAGCAGTTCCATCTCAACATAAAGTATAAGACAGGTATCTCCAATCATGTCATTGACTGCCTCAGTCGGCCTCTTGTGGCTGCACTCACCACTGTACTCCATTCCTGTGGATATGAAGCATTTGAGTGGCCCCAACTTTATCAACAAGATCTGGACTTCGCTACCACCTATCATCTCTTAGGTACAGGCTCAATTGTCACTGATTTTCACATTCAGGACGAACTCTTATGCCACCTAGGCCATCTCTGTGTTCCTACAAGCGAGCGTGCAAAGATGATTTTGGAAGCCCACTACAGTTGGGTGGCATGACATTTTGGCATGGAGAAAACTGTGGTCATTCTTCAAAAACATTTTTATTGGCCAAAACTTCGACAGGATGTCAGCAAGTATATCAGATCTTGCACTACCTGTGCCATTTCCAAGCCAACCATCAAGAAGCAAGGCATATACACCCCTCTTCCTATTCCTGAGAATCCTTGGGAATCCATCTCAATGGATTACATGTATGTCTTTCCATCCACCAAGCAAGGAAATTATTGTGTGTTGGTGGTCGTTGATCAATTTTTGAAGATGGCCATCCTCACAGCCTGTAAGAATAATTTCACAGTGGAAGATATTGCTAATCTCTTCTTCGAACGAGTGTGGGTCCACTTTGGGATACCATAGACCATCATCTCCGACCGAGACAGCAAGTTCCTCAGCACCTTTTGGTCGATTCTCTGGTGTCTGTTGGACACCAAGCTCACAAAATCCATTGCTTTCAACCCCGAAACCGATGGCCAAATAGAGGTCATCAATCGGATGATTGTGCACATCCTGCGCATGTACAATTCTAAGCATCCATGTACATGGGACGAGAGTCTCCCATATGTCCAATGTAGCTACAACAGGGCTCTCCATAGTTCCACCAGCCATAGCCCCTTTCAGGTGGGTCTGGGATTCCAACCTTTGGGACCCATTAATGTTGCACTTCCTCTTGCCACCACACA
This sequence comes from Picea engelmannii, assembly GCA_009831015.1. Classification (NCBI taxonomy): domain Eukaryota; kingdom Viridiplantae; phylum Streptophyta; class Pinopsida; order Pinales; family Pinaceae; genus Picea; species Picea engelmannii. The sequence continues at coordinate 311,728 of ML786818.1, read as the reverse complement.
GACAGACTCTTCCCCTGATCAGTCTGCGATCGACAAAGCCACCAGATTCAATGAGTGAATTCAGCACATCCGCCAACAGGTCTAGGATATTTTTCAGAAATCCAATGCTAAGTACAAGCAGTGCCATGATAAACACAGGGTACCACACTAGTTTTAGGTTGGCGACAAAGTCTGGTTACATTTGCAGAAGGAGCGTCTCACCGAGCCCCATCTAAATCTTCGCCCACTTGGTTATGGACCTTGTTAGTAACATTTCTTGTCCTGGACACAAGAGTATTCAGGTCTGCAGGTTGCATGAGAAGCGCCCGAGCGCAACATGGAAAAATCTTGTTTTAGGCTTCCAAGCAAGTACGTGGGCAAGATTATATTGTCGATGGTCCGGATTCATCCATAAGAGCAGATCGACGGTTGGCGGGAAATCGCGGTTGGTGGAGTTGCGTCGAGGTTAGCGCAATGGATAGCGCCCATATTATGTGCAGGAAAGGATAGCAGTCGTCCATCCAGAGGACGCGTGGTGTGAGATCTAGTCACGTCGGCGTTTCGGCATTCAGGAGTTCGAAGGATGAGAGTTCCATGTTGTTCTACATCTTGAAACCCCGAACCCCGAACCCCAAAAGCGTCGAAGATCAGGCCAGCAGCATCACGGAGCAGTCTCAGTCGTCCATCCAGAGGACATGTGGCGCGAGATCTAGTCACGTCGATGTTTCGGCATTCGGGAGTTCGACGCACAAGGAGAAACTCTTTCATATCCCCGAAACGCGAAGTGCCAGGAGCATCCAGGACCCGGGCCCACAATATCGTCGAGTGAGTTCAGGACCGTCAGATCTTAGAGGGACACGTGGCGCCAAATTAAGCCATCTCGGTGTTTCACTCATCGCGACTGTGAGGAGCAAGGATCAGCCCCTTCCTATTCACAAACGCTGAAAGCGTCTTTTAGAATAAACGCAGGGTCACTTGGAAATTAAAAGAGTTGTGCAAGAGGGGCCAAAGGCGTCGAGTTCAGTCACAGAGGAGGTCATCACGATCTCTAGGTGCCGTTGGATCTGATCTCGATCATGTTTCTCGCTTGGAGTAAATTAAGGTGAGAGGAGGTGGTTGAAACCTCTCCTCACTCATTAAGTGTGAGGTATGGAGGATCTGGCAAGTTGTCTGCTTGAGAGGGTCCTGTGTACCAAATTTTTCCAAATAAGCCATGCCGAGTCCTCGACTAACCAGAGAGGTCTACACATGCTAATGTGGCATTTAATAGCTCATATACTCCCCTTACAGGAGCCATGCGCAGTTAAAGCGGCGTCTGACGAAGAATATCCGTCTGAATTTGGTTGAAGGGACATCAAGCATTGGATGCCTGAGCACGCCTCTGTTAGGCGAATTTTCCTGAGTATATAGACTCAGTTCTTATATTTTGTAATTATCGATGGTTGAGCAAGGCTCCCGATTGTAAAGTTTTGATGAAGCGCTGGTCACTCTGGTTAATGTATAAGGCATTTGAGACTTCTTACTTTATGGATGTCAGCCTCTTTTCCCATCTCTTTGTTTACTACGTTAGAATAGCTCAGAATTGGAGGATCCAGTCGAGTTTCCCTGTTGTACGATGATGTAGGTTGGATCACTGCAATAGTCACAGCGTTTCTAATCAGTTCTTGTGTTTTCTCAACGCTGGAATGGCTTGGAATTGGAGGATCCAATCGAGTCATCCTTCATCTCCTTGAAACTCTGGACCAAGAGGATCTTGGCTTCTGAGTTTTTCTCCCTCAAGCCTCCGAAGGCATGTTTCCCGAGGCAGTCTTGCTCACCCTTCTCATTAATTCTTCCATCTATCCATCTTATACTCAGCTTACTGACGGAAGTTGGATCAAGACCTCCCTTTTTTTCTACACACCAGGCCCGGTTTCCTGAGTTGAAGCTATATCTTCTTGAGTCTCTATCCATTTGATCACCCCATTAAATAAATCGTGACATAAAACTGATGGGCGTTGGGCTCTGCTCTTGCAAGCAATCCAGGAGTGACTTCTGACGCTAACATTTCTGGCGTCGTTGCCGGGGACGAAGTTGAAAATTTTCCCCGGGATTGAACGACATTGAGCCTCTGATTCTGAAGGTGCATCAGGTATCAGAGCCTTTGAAGATTTCTACTGTGCACCTAGCGACTCCATTGTGATGACTCTACTGTGGCGAACCTGCCGTGTTAATTGTGGCTTTCAAAGGCAGACACACGCGGTCCCATCCTCAGCTGCCTCTATCTACCCCTGAAACTGACCCGGAGGTGGTTCTCAGAAAAGGAAAGGCCTCTAAAGGAGAAGCTTCCACCGCCGAACCAGGTAATCCGCCATCTCCTTCTGTAGGAACTCCATTTTCTCCTCCTCAATTTCTTAACATACCTTTTTCTGAAGTTTCCCGTTTCCTGAATTTCGGGAGTGTTCCTGCCGAGTTTTCCCCTCCTGGTCTGGGATTGGAGGGAGAAACCCTTGTCACTCCCCTCTCCTCTGAAGCTGTACCTTGGCATAGACTCGGGACCACAGAAGATTTCCCCACTCCTCCTCTTGTTACTGTTGTCGCTTCTGCACAAAGAAGAGCGTCCACTGACTTGAGCCCGTTAGCCTTCTCCCTAAATCCCCTTTTGTTTCCCACTCCACTTCGAGACTCATTCCTAGTAGCCCCTTCGTGAAATCCTTCTCCTCCAAGTTCTCCTCCACCTAACATTCCTATGGCTGGCACTAATCCCCCTCTAAATAGAATGGATGCCATATTTGTTGCCCGATATGCCCCCTTAATCCTACCCCATCCTATGAATCCTCTCCCTGCTGGAGATTACTTGAAGTATATGCCCAAGTTCACTGGGGAGGGAGATATAACTATGGAAGAGCACTTGGCTGCTTTTTACAGTAATGCAAACAACCTGAACATTGAAAATGAAGATGTCTAGATGATAGTTTTCGTCCAGAGTCTGGATGGTGAGGTGAGGAAGTGGTTTAGAGGGTTGGCCCCAAGATCTATTGTTGGAATCAAAGCCCTGGATAGTGCTTTCCTGAGGCAGTGGGGAGATAGGAAGGATTTCATGTATTACATGACAGAGTTCGGGTCTTTGAAGAAGATGGAAGGAGAGTCCATATCTGACTTCTCCAAAAGGTTCAATAAGATGTATAATAAAATTCCTGCCGAAATAAAAACCTCAGAAGCCTCGGCCAAGATTTCTTATGCTAGTGTGTTTGGCCCCGATTTCTATCTTTTATTGAGAGAAAGAAGAGCCACCTCCTTAGCTCAAATGCAAGATGCGGCCATAGAAGTGGAATCCAATGTATTAGCAGCTAATAGACTGAGGAACAAGGCCGACGCAGATAGAAGAAAGGGAAGATCGAAAACCTCAATTTATGGCCCATTGGTGCCCCACCCTCAAGTGGATGAACTGACCAAGATGGTGAAGTCTCTGTCCGCAGAGATGGAGAGAATGAAGGTGGAGGGGAGGCAAGAATACAAGGGCCCTCAAAATGCCGAAAACAAAGGAGGTTTCAGGAGGCCAAACAATGTTGCTTCCTCGACTATGCAAAGAGAAAGGGGAAGAGACAGAGAAGAGCAGAAAATTCAAGCCCCTTTTCAAAAAAAAATTGTGGCCGAGGGGGAAGAAGGGGAAACAGATGAGCTTGATCCTGAAATCCATTGCTTCGGGGACACTCCTCCTTTTCCTCATCTCACTCAATCAGCATACGAGGAGTCTCTCATGGACAGTCAGCTAAATGAACTGAGTAAGGGAGACAAGGCTAGTGGCAGCCGAGGCAGGTATGATCTGAGGTCTAAGAAAAAGACAGTAGCACCTGATGTTCCTGAGCAGTCCACTAGAACAGAGAAACCTGTCAATGAAGTAGCGGATAGTCACAGAGGTAAGAAGCCTCGACCCCTCTCTCCCATAGTCCAGAGTCATGTTCCCGAAATAAGAGAAATTTCAAAGCTTACATCTTCTTTTAATTTCGAGCATGAAATTCAAAAGATCAGGATCCCTATGCCCCTAACCGAATTGATTAAACATGAAGGGTTCAAAAAATGCTTCTCTAAGATTTTACAGTCTGAGCTCTCATGCCTTCCCACAGACTCCATCAATTTGCAAGATGAAAAGCCTGCAGTTATTCTAGGTCCTATGGTAGAAGACAGGAATGACTCATCCCCTCCCTTCTACACTTCCTTGAACATACATGACAAGGTACTGCACAAATTCTTGATGGATTCGGGAGCTTCTCACAACCTCATGCCCAAAACTGTCATGGAAGAGTTAGGGTTAGAAATCACTCGAGCTTATCATGACCTCTATTCCTTTGACTCCAGGAAAGTTCAATGTTTAGGAGTTATCAAAGACCTGGTCGTGACCTTGTTCCAGTTGCCCATGAAAAGTGTGGTCATGGATGTTGCAGTCGCCGATGTCCCCCCCAAGTTCAGTATGTTGTTTTCAAGATCTTGGATAAAAAGACTAGGGGGAACCTTGCAGATGGACCTCACATATGCTATTATCCCAATGTTTGGAGGAGAACATAGGAGGCTTTACAGGGAAGCCCAACTGGCCTATATAATCAGTGATGAAGCCAACCCTACCAACCATCCCATTTTTTCCTTGGACACTGATTTAGGTTCCAGTGTACTACAACTCACTAATGCTCCCGAGACTCCTCTGAAACTCAGAAAGACGCCCACCACTTCCCATAAATTTCCTCCCTCCATCACCCCCGTCTGGAAAATGTTCTTTGATGGATCCTTTTCCAAGGAAAGCGTTGGTCCTGGGGTGTTTTTTGTGTCACCTGCTTAGGAAACCATATCTCTGTCATACAAATTAGAATTTGAAGCTACCAACAATGTGGCAGAGTATGAATCTCTTGTCCTAGGATTAAGAGCCGCAAAGGAAATGGGAATTCAGGAAGTAGCAGTGTTCGGAGATGCAAAGTTGGTGGTCCAACAGATTAGAAACGCTTATCAGGCTAAGCATCCTCGACTCAGAAGCTACAGGAATGAGGTATGGGATTTAATTGACAGTTTCTTCTTTGCATTCAACATTTCTTTTGTCCCAAGAGAAAAGAACACAGTGACAGATTCCTTGGCTACATCAGCAAGCAATTTCAAAGTACCCTTGCAGCCCAAATTCATATATGAGGTGGAAGTAAAGTACAGGCCCTCCATACCTGACAACGTCAAACATTGGAAGGTATTCGAGGATGATCTCGAGATCAAGAAATTATTGGAGACTGTCGAATAATTTTCAGAGATGCATATCGACCAAGACTCTGTCTCTGAAGAAGATCTTGACGGGGGTAAGTTTCTGAGTAAAATAGCAGAGCGCAACATTGTGCAGCTCCCCAGCAACCATATTCCAAGGGGACTGGTTCCTTTGGAAAGGATTTTTAATAGAAATGATGTGTCATTAAAAGGGGAAATCTCGGAGGATGACACTGATACTATTCAGTGAAACATCAACACTGAGAGTGAGCCTAAGTTTGTCAAATTGTCGAGAAGTCTGACAAAGGAGCAGAGGTCTGAATACGTTGGACTTTTGAGGGAATTTGCTGATGTTTTCACCTGGACCTACGAAGATCTCAAAACAAATAACACTTCTGTCATTGAGCATAAAATCCCGTTGAAAAGGGAGGCAAAGTTGTTTAGGCAGAAGCTAAGACAGATCAATCCTATGTTGCTGCCTATTATGGAGAGGGAAGTGAAGAAGCTGCTACAAGCCCAGATCATCATACCACTGAGATATTCAGAGTGGGTGGCCAACTTGGTACCAGTGAGGAAAAAGAATGGAGAAATCAAACTCTGTGTAGACTTCAGAAACCTGAACAGGAGCTCACGAAAGGATAACTACCCCTTACCAAATATGGAACATATACTACAGAGGGTAATAGGAGCATCTAGGATGTCCATGATCGATGGTTTCTCTGGCTACAATGAAATCTCTGTTCTGCCTGAGGACAGGGAAAAGACGGAATTTACCACTCCATGGGGAACATTCATGTATGCCAAGATGCCTTTTGGATTGATGAATGCAGGGGCAACGTTTCAACGTGCCATGGACATAGCTTTCATTGGGGAAAAGGATAAATTTGTGGTCGTTTATCTGGATGACATTACAGTATTTTCAAAATCTGATAAAGAACATTGTTGTCATCTCAGAAAGGTTTTCCTGAAATGCAGGAGTTTTGGCATTTCATTAAACCCCAAGAAATCTTTGTTCTCCATGCAGGAGGGAAAGTTACTAGGCCACATAGTATCAGCGGAAGGAGTCAGGATCGATCCTAGCAGAGTTGAGGCACTAGGCCACATAGTATCAGCGGAAGGATTCAGGATCGATCCTAGCAGATTTGAGGCAATACAAGCCTTATCAATCCCGAGGTCCAAGAAGGAGGTCCAATCTTTCCTTGGTAAGATTAATTTTTTGAGGAGGTTTGTGCCTAACTTTGTTGAGGAAGTAAAACTTATAACAGCCATGTTAATGAAAGGAAATGAAGTGAGGTGGACTTCTGAATCATGACATTCCTTTGAGCAAATAAAGAAGGCCTTGACTGAAGCCCCTGTGCTTATCAGTCCTGATTACTCAAAGGATTTCCTTATTTTCTCCTTTGCCTCACCTGACACGGTGGTCGTTGTTTTATTACAGACAAACAAAGTTGGGCTAGAGTAGCCTGTTGCCTATTTCAGCCGAGCATTGAGGGATGCCGAAGTCAGGTATGACACTATGGAGAAGCAGGCCTATGCCCTGGTAAAGGCTCTCAAGGCATTTAGAATCTATGTCCTACAGTCAAAAATCATCGCTCATGTCCCCTCAACTGTTGTTAAAGACATTCTCATTCAGCCTAACATAGACGGGAGGAGGAGCAAGTGGATAGCCAAGATTCTAGAGTTTGACCTGGAAATAAAACCTACCAAATTGATCAAAGGTCAAGGTTTAGCCAAGCTGTTGGTTGAAGCCAATTTCCAAGCTTTGGGGGTAAGTTTCATCACTGAATGCTCAGGAACTCAGCAGGATCGGCTGTCTGAAATAGACCCTCTGAGGGAGCCCCCATTGGCTCGATGTCCCTGGTATAAGGATGTCATATACTTTCTTCAAGAGTTGTGCCTCCAGACGACCTGCAAAGGAACAAGGCAAAGGCTCTAAAGCTCAAAGCAGTCAGATATTGCCTCATCGATCAAGTTCTTTATTGGAAAGACCCCCTGGGTTTCTTTTAAAATGTGTAGATCCGCAAGAGGCTGACAGGGTCATGGTGGAATTTCATGACAGCCTATGTGGAGGGCATCATTTCTGGAAAACCACAGCTTACAAAATCCTCAAGGATGGATACTACTGGCCCACCGTGTTCACTGACGTCTGCAGAAGGGTCAGAGCCTGCATCAAATGTCAAAGATTTGCATGAAAACAACAACTTAAGTCCTTGTCGTTAAATCCTGTGGTGGTTTCAGGACCTTTCCAGCAATGGGGCCTAGATTTCATTGGAGAAATTCACCCCGCTTCCAGTGGGCAGCACAGATGGATCCTGACTGCTACAGATTTCTTTACCAAATGGATTGAAGCTATCCCCACTAGGAATGCTTCCCACAAGGTAATCATTGGATTCCTGGAAGATCTCATCACAAGGTTCGGCTGCACAAGTAAAATTGTCACTGATAATGTAGCCTCCTTCAGGGCCGAGCCATTAGCCCAGTTCTGTGAGCGTTTCGGGATCAAGCTGATTCATTCCACCCCATACTATCCCCAGGGCAATGGTTTAGCAGAGTCCTCCAACAAAAGCCTGATAAGGATCATCAAAAGACTATTGGAGGACAACAAGAAGGCCTCGCATTCAATATTGAAATTTTCCCTATGGGTCGATCGAGTGACCACGAAGAGATCTATAGGCGTCTATCCTTTCCAATTAGTCTATGGAGCGGAGGCTATTTTTCCTTCTCATTTAGCCATTCCTGTAGAAAAATTCCTCCAGGATCATCAAGAGGAGCCTGATGACATGATCAGAAGAATTCATCAGCTAGTGGAAGTCCATCAGGCCAGGGAGCAGGCAATGGGCAGAATTAAGGACCATCAACAAAGGATCAAGTAGGTTTTTGATAAGAAGGTTAAGAAGGAAGAGTTTCAGATAGGAGACCTGGTAATGAAATGGGATGCTCCTAAACAAGATAAAGGCAAGAACAAAAAATTTGAAGCCCTGTGGATCGGGCCTTTCAAAGTAGCCAAAGTATTCTCGAATAACACCTACAGGGTATGGGATTTGAAGGATCAAGAAGTTTTCAATGGCCCTGTGAATGGGCATTTCCTAAAAAGATTTTTCTCATGAGCCGCACATGGCTCTTTCACGGTTGTAAATATTGTTTTTCTTTATGTCTTTAAGTTTTAAATAAATGACCCCATAGCCCAACAGCAAGGCACTGGAGCTACAAAATGAGTCCTTAGAGCATCACAGGGACGAATCTATCCCCCATGGAGCCCAATGTTAGTAACATTTCTTGTCCTGGACACAAGAGTATTCAGGTCTGCAGGTTGCACGAGAAGCGCCCGAGTGCAACATGGAAAAATCTCATTTTAGGCTTCCAAGTGAGTACATGGGCGAGATTATATTGTCGACGGTCCGGATTCATCCATAAGAGCAGATCGACGGTTGGCAGGAAATCGCGGTTGGCGGAGTTACGCCGAGGTTAGCGCAATGGATAGTGCCCATATTATGTGCAGGAAAGGATAGCAGCCGTCCATCCAGAGGACGCGTGGCGCGAGATCTAGTCACGTCGGTGTTTCATCATTCGGGAGTTCGAAGGATGAGAGTTCCATGTTGTTCTACATCTTGAAACCCTGAACACCAAACCCCGAAAGCATCAAAGATCAGGCCCGCAGCATCACGAAGCAGTCTCAGTCGTCCATCCAGAGGACGTGTGGCATGAGATCTAGTCATGTCGGCATTTCAGCATTCGGGAGTTCGACGCACAAGGAGCAGCTCTTTCATATCCCCGAAACATGAAGTGCCAGGAGCGTCCAGGACCCGAGCCCACAATATCGTCGAGTGAGTTCAGGACCGTCAGATCTTAGAGGGACGTGTGGTGCCAAATTAAGCCATCTCGGTGTTTCTCTCATCGCGACTGTGAGGAGCAAGGATCAGCCCCTTCCTATTCACGAACACTGAAAACATCTTTTAGAATAAATGCAGGGTCACAGCCCGTGGTCACTTGGAAATTAAAAGAGTTGTGCAAGAGGGGCCAAAGGCGTCGAGTTTGGTCACAGAGGAGGTCATCGCGATCTCCAGGTGCCTTCGGATCCGATCTCGATCCTGTTTCTTGCTTGGAGTAAATTAAGGTGAGAGGAGGTGGTTGAAACCTCTCCTCACTCATTAAGTGTGAGGTATGGAGGATCTGACAAGTCGTCTTCTCGAGAGGGTCCTGTGTACCAAATTTTTCCAAAGAAGCCATGTCGAGTCATAGACTAGCCAGAGAGGTCTGCACACACTAATGTGGCATTTAATGGATCAGCTACTCCCCTTACAGGAGCCATGCGCAATTAAGGCGGCGTCTGACGAAGAATATCCGTCCGAATTTGGTTGAAGGGACATCAAGCCTTGGATGCCTGAGCACGCCTCTGTTAGGCGAATTTTCCTGAGTATATAGACTCAGTTCTTATATTTTGTAATTATCAATGGTTGAGCAAGGCTCCTGATTGTAAATTTTTTATGAAGCGTTGGTCGCTCTAGTTAATGTATAAGGCATTTGAGACTTCTTACTTTATGTATGTCAGCCTCTTTTCCCATCTCTTTGTTTACTGCGTTAGAACAGCTCGGAATTGGAGGATCCAGTCGAGTTGTGTTGTTGTAGGATGATGTAGGTTGGATCACTGCAAAAGACGCAACGTTTCTAATCAGTTCTTGTGTTTTCTCAACGCTGGAATGGCTTGGAATTAGAGGATCCAGTCGAGTCACCCTTCAGCTCCTTGAAACTCTGGACCAAGAGGATCTTGGCTTCTGAGTTTTTCTCCCTCAAGCCTCTGAAGGCCTGTTGCCCGAGGCAGTCTTGCTCACCCTTCTCATTAAGTCTTCCATCTATCCATCTTATACTCAGCTTACTGACGGAAGTTGGATCAAGACCTCCCTTGTTTTCTACACACCAGACCCAGTTTCTTGAGTTGAAGATATATCTTCTTGAGTCTCTATCCATTCGATCACCCCATTAAATAAATTGTGACATAAAAATGATGGGCATTGGGCTCTACTCCTACAAGTAATCCAGGAGTGACTTCTGACGCTAACAGACCTTACACTATCACCAAGGCTATGGGTAGCAATGATTTTGAGCTCAACACTCCACCCTTCCTTGGTCTGCATCCATTATTCAATGTGGACCTCCTTCAGCCATATTTTCCCCCATTATTGAACACCTCCGAGATCATAGAACAACTTAAACCAACAGAGCTCAACCCTAACTATATGGAACAAGCATCCACTGATCAGATAGTGGACACACAGGTCAAGGGCACTCGCCAGCAGCGGATCCAGCTTTATCGGGTTGTTTAGGCAGGGCAACTCCTACACCATGGAAAGTGGCTCACTTGGGGCCAAATCCAGCAGAAGTTTCCTCACCTGATGGGGGAACTCAACGCAATGGAGAAAATTTCTTCCTAAGGGGAGAGGATTGATCCAAGTGGATATTGGTGGCCACCTACCTATTCCAACTGGATCCTCGTGTCCGTTTTTTGTTCAGCACGTTCTTATGTACTGCTTTGTAATTGTGGGTTCTACACTTCTAGGGCTGTCTGAAGCCCCACACATCCTCCAGGTGGATACGGGTGGCCTCTCGCCTAATCTAACTAACTTATTTTGTATGTTTTCATGTCATCACATCTTGTTGTACTTCCAGGACCATTTTGGGGCCCTAAATGTTGTTTTTTTGGCTCACCACAGTCAAACTGTAGATGGATTCAGATTTTTGATGGTGGAATGTGTAGTTCTCTGAAACACCTTTCCAATGGGCTATCATGCACCTAAAACAGAGGTCATATGAAAACGTTACGACCCTTGGAAGTTGAGGTACCAAATTACACCAACTTACCCATAGGGCCCACATTACTTTTGGTGTTTCACCTTCTAGGGTTAGGTTTTTGGATGTCTAGGGTTTGGGCATTCATGAGTAATATCAAAAAGGCCTCTAGAGCCTCATTGTAATCCATTTTTCTCAGACGAATGCGCGTAGCAGTCACATCTCTTCTCAGATATAGCTACCACCATTCGAGCAAGTGTTTCAGTTCTGCAGTTTTACATTTTCATCCTATTTCATTATTTCATAGAAGATATTGTTCACTAGATATTTGTGTTATTCTTTATATCGTTGTGTTTATTGTATTTAGTTTGTTAATCAGTTTTTTCCGCTCCTAAATCTGGATCACAATATCTCTATCAAAATTGATGTTCCTTGGAATCCCAAAGTGTACATAGACCCTTTCAAAGAACAAGCTTGCAGCTTCTTGTCTTTGGATGATATTTTTACAAGCCATCAAAATAGACATCTTGTTGAACCTATCTACTACCACAAATAGGTATTCATACCCTCTTCTTGTTCTCGGAAAACCACCAACAAAGTCCATGGATATGCTTTACCATGGCCTTCTATGGACTATAAGTGGACTATATAATCCTTTCCTTTCGTTACTCAACTTGCTTCTACAACACAAAATACAACCTCTGAAAAATGTAACTACTTCTTCTTTCATCTTGGGACAATAAACATACCTCTACAAGTTATCCAAATTATTATCGACACCAAAATGACTAGCAACTTTGGAGGTTTGAGCCTTACTTATTAGTTGCACTCTTTCTTCCTTTGTGTAAGGTCTTTAGCTAGATGGGCGCGAAGACCCTCACCCAAGTCCTCAAGGAGAAAGAACTTGGGCTTTATTTGGCACCCAAGTTAGGAAAGTGGATTCCTTGGGCATGCAAACGCACCAAGGGACTTTCCCAAGTATGAAGCGACCAATAGATTGGGGTGTGTCAGCATGAGGGGTGCACCAAGGTTGGGTGCATCGATCTGAAGGGGAAAGACATTTGACAAGCACATGGGTTCATTCAAGTGACCAGGTCCACGAAGGGGTGCAATGATTCATTTGGGTGACTACATCCATGAAGGGGCACGACAATTCGTTTGGACACATGGGTTCACAAAGGGGCGTGATACCCCCAAAGGACACAATGGTTTGGAGTGGTGACCTTTGAAGTACCTATAAAGAACAAGGGCACTCAACCAAGGAAGACGGATTCAGAGAACAAGGAGAGCAAGAAGAGATATATGGTTCTGAGGAAAATGAAGAAGGGATAGATATCTCAAGGAGCCAAGTCACTCCACATGGGAGGATTTATGTTATCTTGAGGAGGATTCAATGGACAGTGTTGGGAGATCTTCTCTTGGGTTGGTTTTGGGTATGTCTGAAAATCTAGGTCTATTGGAGGCATGTGTGAGGCAAAACCAAAATTTGTGAAGCCTACGGAAACAAAGAGATGTCAATTCTGCAGTTGAGGGCACATCTAAGGTGCACTGCAGGAGGTTGCATAGACATTTGCGATAGAGTCTTAGTGTAATGAATTTGTTTACAAGTGTATTGGTAAGGTGAGGTGAGTTGGTTGACTCGAGAAAAGTTGTAAATTGAATCAGTAGTGCTCATATTGTAATTGCTTCGCAATAACAAAGACTTAATCGAGAATAAGGAACAGTTTGTGCCACCCGCACTATATCTATGTTTTTCTTTTGTTTGTTTTTTTGTTGTTCTCTTGGATTCTCATGTTCATGGATATATGCTTAAATATTACCAAGTATTAAAGTTGTAAACAAATGTCTAAGTATACAAGAGTTTCACTAGAGTAAGAGTGTGACTCGCCGGTAGCCTAGAACGAAGTATGGGTATGCTCTAGGTGAAGAGGCATAGTCCGGACAAAGTATCCTTGGTATTTCCAAGTAGCCAAGTGAGAAATGTCACAGTGTTGCATTCCATCAAGAGGTATACAATCGTAAGGGACATTGTGGGGACGTGACACTTTGGTACTCAAATCTTACCTATCTTGTAGAGTAATCCATATTGGAGATGGTAATCCACATCTGTTTATTCTTTTTTTCCTTGCAACTGTTGATACACCCCCTTGAACTCCTCATCTTCCACATACTTCTCTTTGTATGCTTCATGGGTGAATGGTTCCATGTACATAATGGATCTTAGATCTTTAATCTTTGGTGTTGGTGGCTTGGATAGAAAATCAATGAACTTGTCAGTTGTGCCTTTGTTATCTTTAATCATTGGTTGAAGTTGTTGATGAAATTCCATTCATTTATAATGTCTTGCTTTTTGGAGTTTAATTTGAGAATGTAAGTTCTATAAATGTTGGTGATTAGTGTGGATGAGGGTCTCCTTACCCAACAGATAGTGCTTCCACTATTTGCTACGTGAACCAAGGAATAGAGATCATTGTCATATGTAGGGTAGTTCAATATTTCTCCATCGATTAATTCCAAATGATAGCAAACCAGTCTCCCCCCTTACATTAATATTGCTCCCATAGTATACCCACTTGCATTAGTTTATATTTCAAAGGAATTTTACAAGTTAGGTAATGCTAGGACTAGGACTTGATTAATATTATTCTTTGGTTCTTCAAAGGATATTGTTCACTGGTTCTTACCCCACTAGAAAATTTTACCAATGGTTGTTATAGCATGAAGTGGTGTTGTCACATCTGAAAATGATGATATGAACTTTATTAAATATTGGGAATATCCAACAAAACTCCTGACTTATTTGACATTAGCAAGGGTAGGCCATTTTAGAATGGCCTCTGTCTTTGCATGATCAATCTTCAACTGACCGTAACCAATCACATGTCTCAAGTACACCAAGGATTGCTTATCAAACTCACGCTTCTTAAAGTTTGCTAGAAACTAATGTTTCTTTAGTGTTTCTAACACTCACTTTAGATTTATCACATGCTCCTCCCAAGTATAATTGAAGATAAAAATGTCATGCAAATATACTATGAAAAAGGAATCTAGGATTGGATACAACACACCATTCATTAAGTGAATGGTATTGAAGGTGGTCTTCCAAGTATGAATCAAGGAAGAAAACACTTAGAATACCATGGCTATCAATGAAGAATACCTTGCTTTGTCTTGAATTTGGTCTTCCAAGTGTCTTCTTCTTTGATCCAAAATTGGTGATATCTAGATTTCAAATCCATCTTGGTGAAGTACTTTCCATGTTGCAATTGTCTAACAAGTCATTGGTTCTGGGAAAAGGGTATCAATTCTTGAGAGTGATATTGTTTAAATGTCTATTGTCATTGCACATTCTCCAACTCCCCACCTTCTTTGGAACCAACATGATCGAGGAGCCACATGGTGGTGTACTTAGCCTTATGGCTCCTTGCTCCAACAATTCCTACAAGTATTTCTTCACTTCATCTAAATCTAATATGGATTGTTTGTACAATACTATATTTGGTAAAGGGGAGTCTGACAATAATTGTATATAATGCACCACTTCCCTCTTGGATGGTATTCCTTTTGGATATTGGAACACTTTTCTATGTTCATGCAATAGCTCTTCCAATTGACACTTGTGCTCTTTGGTACATCCTCCAAAGGATACCTTCACACATATGGAATTGGTGTTCTTCTATGCCTATCTCAATAAAATAAGTATATATTTATTATTTGAGTTGATCATTCTCTTAGCTTGGTGTGCACTCACCAGAGAGATCTTAGACTTTCCTTTGTGTGAATTGATGATAAATGATTTACCATCCTTGAATAGGAAATACCAGTTGGCCCTTCTCATGAAGATAGCATCCCTTATATACATATAGTGGATACCAAACACCACACCACACACATTAAGAGAAACTACATTAACTTCTATTTCATTAATAAAAATTTCACTAACAACAAATCTAAGCTTACCCTTCTAGGTAACTGTTAACTATACATTCTTATTTGCCCATCACAAAAGGTATGGATGAGGGTGGGCATGCATCTCTAAACCAATTTTACTTACCAGGTCCTATGCAATGAGGTTTTCTTGTGAACTAGAGTCAAACAGAGTATCTACCTTGTTCTTCTTCATCTAAATCTTAACACGGAACAACCTTGTCATCTCCTTCTCCTGTTTGGGATGGAGGATGCTTAGGTTCACCTCCTTCTGCACTATTGTGTAGACAATATTTTCATCCACATCTAAGTTGCTTTCCATCTCCTTTCCTACCTCCATTAGAATATTCTTCTTGGAATTCTCCTACTTTCATATCCTAGGATTCAACTTTAAATGTAGTTTCCAACATTTTTCTTTTGTGTGATCATTAATGTTTCAATGGTCACAATGATTATTATGGTCCTTACAGACATTTGTGGTGGCATTAGTATTCTTATTTTTTCCTTTTCCTTTCTTCTTATTTTCCTTATTCGAAGCTCCATGTTGATATGTTTTCTTTGAACCATTTGGTTGCCCCTTCTTCTTCTCAAATTCAATGTATTAGACCTATACACAAGCTTCATCTATGGTCTTGGGATTAAATAGCATAACTTTCCTTCTTATGTGACTATGAAGATCCCCTGGGTACTTGATGACCACATCTGGGTCCTAAGGATTTATTCCCAAATGGATGGATTGATTTCAAAACTCCATATAGTACTCTTGTACAATCTATCCTTTCCTCTACCAATAATAGTTCCATTGAATCCTTTGATCCCCTTCACACCCGATAGCATAAAACTATGACTTTTTGAGGTCTTTGAATACCTCCCACTTAGTTATTGGTGGGTACCCACCTATCCTAATCACCTTTATGTGGCTCTCCCACTAATTCTTTGCATGGCCTTCTAGCTCAGTCTAGCAAAATTTATTTTTTGCTCCTTATGTACATTATGCACACTGAAATAAATTTCTAATTGTTGCAACAAGTGATTCAATTTAAGTGCATCAACCTTACCTTCATATGGATTGATATGGAACTTTCCTTCCAATTTAAATAAGTGTTGAGAAAACTAGTTACTGGAGTCACCTTTTTGGGGGTTTTAGCTCTTCCTTATCTTCCCTCTACTCCTCATGATTTTATGGTTTCTCTCGAGATTTGGCATTCTTCAAAAATGGGTCGATATTCTTCTTAAGAGAAGCCATGATTATGACAATTCTACTAGAAATATTAACCACCTAAGATTCAAACCTTGGTAATATCCTTTCATCTTCATCAATGGGTCTTTCTTGGTGCTCTTTGTTCATTTATATAGATTATTGTTGCTTCTTAACCCTTCTTGTAGAAATCTTGGGATCAATACGACACAACTCTCCTACATATTTGTATTTCTTGAGTCGAGTAAGAATATACCATGCCTCAAACAACAGAACTCCCAAATAAACCCGCTCTGGTACCAATATGATCTATAAATTGCTTGAAAATTCCAATGGTTGACTCGCCAAAATAGATCTCAACTTAAAATGACTACAATGAGCCTATGCTTGATTGTGTAACTATATTTTTGTATTTCTTAACAACTTAATAGAAATAAAAAACTTTCCATTTGGATTCTTTAACTACTGCAACATATGAAATAGACTATAATAGCAAGACACAAATACTTATCCTGGAAACCCATACGGGAAAAACAACCTCCAATGAAGGACTATGCCTTCCATCTTCTTAAATTATCGATATTACAATACAAAATACAAAGATTTCAAACCTTACTGTGAATCTATAAGAAACTATGGTCTACTACAATCCTCTACAATATGTTTTCTCTATTTTCTCTGTTAGCACCTCCTCCACACTCTTTCTCATAACATGGGATAATTGGGGCTAATGAAAAAGTGAACCATCTTCCCTCTACGAGGTTTTTAATAGCTATAATTAGGGTTAGGGTTAGGTTTAGGGTTTCAAAATCATCTTGAAACCTCCATGATGCTTCTAGAAGTCTCTATTGGATTACCCCAAGTTACTAACTCCTCATATTGGAATTATAGTGAGTTGACATGCTTACCACTTGGACATGTGGGCAATATTTGGATCATTACCTTATTGAGGCCCAAAATTTCTCATACGAACTCCATTTTAGGCACATGATAGCTTGATGGAAAGGTCTCGATGAGAAGAATAAATATTTTCAAGACTTAAAAAATCCTATGGCAACTCTAAGCTACTACATGGCAAAAAAAAAAAATTATTTAGGGCCTCAAAATCCATCAAAAGTTAATGACCCAAATTTGATAAAATAAGCGCTATCTCTGAGACATCCAAAATTCTAATATCACCCATGTAGAGCATCAATAGATTCATATGGTACCTACATATATCCTTTTTGGATCATATTCTATAAGTAATTGTTGTGTAACTCATCTCTGTTATCTATTCTAAAGTCATGCTCCACATTCACATCTTATGTACATTGTATCTTGGTTTATTCTATTATTTTAGGGATTTGGTCCATATAAATTGGTATCAAAGTGGTTGATATTTGGATTTGGTTCCTCAAATGAACTATCTTGTCATTTTCATCTTCCCTTTTCCTTAGAATATTGGATTGGATAGAGACTTGTGGGGTTGAAAAGAGGAAAAAGTGAATTGTCTCTGACCAAAATTTTACAATATGATTGATACACTATATTTTCATACTTGAAGCTATACGGGTTGTTAGCACTCTGTAAATTCATTTGGCTGAGAAAACGAATGATAGAGGTAACCTACAGACCAACTTTAAGACCAGAAACTATCCTTTTCGACCTAGAGAGGGCTCTCTCTGAGACTTAGTCTCTAACAGATAATGGCTTTGAATTGTCGGCTAGGTTTATTGCATTTGTGCAGTGTTTTTGGATCTGTTTGCAAGGGAATACAAAACCTTGGGCCATGGATTCAAATTCCAGAAAGTGAGAGAAATAAATGACTTCGTAACTAAAACTTGAGAGGATAAAGGCTAAGCAGGAAATGGTCTTTCAGTTCAAAGTCGTTGTCTGTGGCGAGAGAAAAATACATAAAGCAACTCAGAGCACCATTGGAGATGAATTCTAACTTACTTAGAATAAAACACAAGAGATTAAATGGTGAAGTCTAAAGCACCGTGCGATGAATTCTAGACTTATTAAACATTCTAATTTAAACAGAATACAGACATGGAAATATACAAAATAGGAAACACATACATAAGAGAGATCACAATACATCAAACCACCACTATTAGAATATTTTCATCAAAGTCTCAAGACCTTCACATTATATTTCAATCGGGTTTAAAAGTTACATTCAGTAGTCACTATCTACACTACTTTTCCAACCAACCTGGCTTACATTGAAAAGATGCAATATATAGAAAAAGATGTGCCTCTTGGGCTACCATGCCCCCAACTACTACTCCTAGAATTTCAGCTGTGGTTATCCTCTTCCAGATGATATTTCGAATGGCACTTACTAAGAATAGAAACTCAATTGTACCCAATCATGTCATAACCAACATCTTTACCATGATCGTTCGATCATCAACAAGATTCCATCATTGAGAAGTGATGTGTCGGCTTTCTCCTTTGAAGGGCCACCCAAATGATCGAGCACTTTGTTAGACTTCTTCCACCCAGTGTAATAGGCTCTGATTGATGTCGCGTGATCATTGGTTGTGGTATGCATGAGACGGGTTGGTATGGCGGGTGAATGTGGACTGTCACTCGTGTTTTCTAGATGGTAATGATGGTCAGGGGACCACGCATCTCCTTCAAAACCTGTTGTGTGTTCCGCCTACACTTGTCCTTCTCAACAGATGAGTTTTCAACATATGTGCAATGTATATCCACCACACGAATGCTCGTCAGATTCCTTACTTCCTGGCAAGAAATAGGACATGGGGAGAGAGGAATTTTACACCACATTCAAAAAGACAAAAATGGGGTCAGTCAATTATGTTTATGGCCTTATCTGCAGTCTTGATTTCTAAGCATTTTCCTTAAGGACCAGTTGCACCTTTTCAGATTCTTTACCCGTCTTCGCAAGACCCTGTTCCCCTTCAGCTTCACTTGAGCACTGGCTAGAGTTGTGCGGACGTTTTCCATGGTGTTGACGGGCGAAAATGACCGTCCGTCAACTGGGAGAGTGGAACCGGTCTGGGGTATTCTAAATAACCCAAGCCGTTTGGAATGGACCACCCTGACGAGTTTAACGGCTCCGTTGGCCGCTCTAAGGTCTCCTAAGAAAACCAAAGAGAGAATTGATCTGAGTTAAGTGATCTAAACTAAGGAAACTAGAAACTAATAAA
>ML786818.1:258197-277204 GCA_009831015.1 Picea engelmannii | reverse complement strand
AGATTGCAACCAATGAACATATGAAATCGATAAGTTAAGAGTTCAAACAATAAGAATTATGTCATATATAAAACCAAAATCCATTATGACACTTATGACATCAAACATAACTCATAACTTAATATTTCCAATAAAGAAATCAAGTTGCGCAATTAAAGTGAATGGATATAGTTTGAAAGAACCTTTTGCAGTGAAGCGATAAACCAATGGTCAAGTGTCTTTCAGCAAATCAAAAAAAATGACGACAGTCCAGACCACGAGAGAGGTATTTTCACACTTTCAGTTGTGAAAAATCAAATCGAAACCAAATTGCAATTGTCGCGAAAATGAAACAAATGTCTAGAAGCACAATGCGACGATGATTTGTCGTTTGGAACACAAGAGGTGTAGGCAGCGTTTTTATAGCAATTAAAAAAAATGAGTTGGCTGCCAACACATGGTCATTCCACATTCCTTGAAATGCTCCATGATTTTCTCCTCTAACATTCTGTGTTCCTCGTGCAGCTGGATGATCGTGTCTTGCGCTTCTCTGAGTTGTCTCTTGAGCCAATTCGCATTCCCTACTTGGCTCTATGACGATGATGTCTCGACAGTCCTTTCCGCTAACTACTTTCTCAATTCCCTGTTCTCCTGGTACAACTCGGAAATAGTGAGTTGTTCTTTCTTTAGTTGTTGCGATGGCTCTCGAACATCCATGCTTTCAGTGCCCAGCCTTCTCCGTCTGTCACAGATTTCCTGGCTTGAACCCTTGATAGGTTATATCTGAATAGCACGCATGAGTATCTTCATAGCAATCGATTGGGCACATGGTTCATTTGGATCTTAGGCCTCCCCATGCTCATTGTTCTTCCTTGGCCTGCCTCTTTTCCAGGGTATTAGTTGTTGGGGAGATGAGAGTTCCACTGTCTTTCTTTTTCCTGCAGCCCCTTCTATTCCCGCCTTCACGCTGTGATATGTTGCTTCTCTCGTGGGTAGAGGGGGATATCCTTTGGCGTCCCTAGGGATGTCGGCTAAAAACAAAAACGAATCTTGATCCTTTCCCAGTTGCCTCAATTCCTCAACTATCAACAATTTGATTAGTGAGATATGGGATAAGTTCTTCTTTGGTTGGTTTGCTTCAGCTTGGACGATGTCTGCCATTCCTCCTAGACTTTGGTGCAAGAAGAAAGGTAAGTTCAATGGCCTCTTACATGTGAAATGCATCAGCAGTCTGATGTGATGTGGGTATATTTTATCAGACCTTCTTTCACAGGTGAAATACTTTCTAATCACCTTTAGGATTTTCTGAAAAGGCTCCCGTAGATACCGACTTGGAACACTTGTTCTGATTTTCCCGTCCAGGCAGTTTGGTTTCATCAATTCTTCATAGCATAGCACATCCAAATACATGCCCTTAGACCACCTCTCACCACGCAGAGGGATCTCCGTCGCGTATGACAGATTTTCCTCCTTCACCTAGAATGTGATTCCTGCAATAACCGCACGGAACCCATTAAATCTGAGTGTGAACTATTCCGCAAGTTTCACAAAGTATCCTTGGATTTTCTCGCAATAGTGCATGAATCCGACCTGTTCGAAAGATGACCTGACATTTGGATCTTTGTTGATCAATGCCAAGTCTTGAGGCTCGGGCCTCACAGTTCTACCACTTCGTGCCCTCTTCCTTACATTTTGGGATGTCATCATGGTGCAATGTGTGTTTGTTTTGCATGCATGGTAGTGAAAGATGACACCCCCTTCGCGTGGAAAATCGATAATGATATTCTTAGCCCGGAACCATTGGAGGGGCGGTAGCGTAACTTTGCGCAATACACGGAAATGACTTTAGGAATTCACTACGTGGCCCCCAAGCGCCACGAAGACTCTTGGTGTGGGAAACAGTCAACAATGTGACAATGATGACGATAGGCTTGTTGCAATAAGGGAGCGCGACAGAAAATTTGGGGGTGGAAAAAACTCTGAGGATGAAAGGATGATCATGAGAGGACTTTTCGCCTGACAGACTAGCTTGTGACCAATTCCGACAGGTCCTGAACCATGATTTAAGACACACAAAAAAATGCGGCAATCTTGAATGACCAGGTTTGCGACATAGTTGATGGCAATCGTCTTTCTCATAGCGAGAAAACTCAGGGCTTGCAAGAAAAATTTCGAACGACGCATAAACTCGGATGGTAAAAGAGATACACATAGAATGACTGGAATTTATAACTGAATGGGCGAGGGATGGAATCATGATAGAGGACATTGAATCCATGGTGACGAGAATTTTTGAAGCAAGTTGAAGATTTGCGCAGCACACTCGCGCGACGGGTACACTTTGGAGTGTGTAAAGTACAGAGGATAAGAGCTGCAGAGTATACGTGATATGCTCGTCGTGATTTCTTATCCTTTCTGACTTCATAATGAGGTGATGATGGTCATTATATCTTCTAACATGACCCTTACTCTAACAAATTGCCTCGACCTTTGGCACGTAAAATCCCTCTTTTCGAAAAGACCCGACCTTTTGGGAAAAGACCTTTACAATTTACACATGTTTGACTATGATGCCCTTTCCCGACTCCAAGGGCTAGACCGGCCACTTTCTAACTTCAACCCATTTGTTGTTCAATACCTTACCTCACACACTTTGACACATGGACCATGACTCATCTAGGACTGACTCTAACTGAAAAAATGATAGTGCTAACAGCTAGCTCCAACGGGGATGCTATCCTCCCGGTGAGGTGGAAAAGAAAAGCAGACCAGGTGCTTGACCATTGGGTTGTATTTGATGTGTAGACTCTAAAACAACGGAAAAGACTCACCTTAGACCTTCTTGACATAGTCACGACCAGACTCAGCATAAACTTAGGGCCTTTGCTCCAGGATTCAATTTTCTGCTGACATACTGACTTGAAATGCCTTCTTTGAAAACATAAAAAACAGCTATTTACAATGACATGAAAACCTAAACAGATCATACTAAACCATATAGTGTTTAAGGAACTTTCCATTTACGGGGCCCCCACCAATGAGTTCTCCATTAATGACTTGTAGCAGATATGTGTTGTTCCCATGATACGCAACAATATTGAATGGCGCCATCCAAAGATGATCGAATTTTCCATGCTTCCCTTTGTCTTCATTCCGCACGTCCCACTTCAGCACCATATCATTCACCTTGAAATATTCCTGCTTAGAGTGCTTGTAGAAAATTGTCTTCATCATGTTGTGGTGAAGCTGTGATTGGTCAAAAACCTGATCCCTCATCTCTTGCGCGTGAACCAATTGATTTATCCTCCTCTGAGCATTGTTTGGTTCGGCCTCTTACTCTTGCAGCAACTTTCTTACAGGCAATCCCAGCGAGGTGGGGAAAAATTCCTCTGTGCCATATACAATTTGGAATGGTGATGGGAGATGGAATTTTTGGTAGTGATTATGTCATCCCATAGCACGTAGATAAGCTTCGTGTTCTAGGCCTTCTTGTTTTCCTGTAGGATCCTTTTAATAATCTTGGTTAATATTTTGTTGGATGATTCTGCCAATCCATTACCCTATGGGTAATAAGCCGCAAAATGTCCCAGGGTTATGTTGTAATCGTTACAAAACTTCTCCATCTTATTTTACTTGAATGTTGTTGCATTGTTCGTGATGATCTTGACAGGGCACCCGAACCTAGACAAGATATTGGTCTCCAGAAATTAAAGGATAACCGTGTCGGTAGCTTGCCTTGTAGGGACCGCTTCGATCCATTTTATGAAGTAGTTTGTGACCATTACTATCCATCTATGTTTCATCGAGGATGGAGGATGGATTTCTCCTATAAATTCTATACCCCATTGCATGAACGGTGCTTCAACAGAGATAGGTTTCAACGGCAGAGGTTGCATATTTCTCTTTCCATCGAATATATGGCATTCATGGAAACTAGAAACTTCCTTGTATACATCTGTGAAAATACTGGGCCAATAATAGTTTTCCCTCAATATTTTATGCACGGTGGTTTTCCAGTAATGATTCCCCCCACAGTCCCCTTTTTGGAACTCCTTGATAGCTCATTTTGTGTCTTCTTCTAGCAAACAATTTAGCAAGATCCCTCCTGGATCTTTCCAATACAGAGAGTTATCCAGGATGCAAAACTTAGTAGCCTTCAACTTTAAAAACCTAGCCTTGGTTTTTCTTAACCTTTGAGGGGCTTGCAAATTTCTCAACACATAAATGATATCAGTGTACCAAGGTGAATCGATGAATTTCTGAGATACCTGTGGGACTGCTTCTTCTTGAGGGTTCTCCAACAGATCAGCAATGAAGTTTATTCCCAAAACATCACAGTTCAAATGCGCCATCAATTTTGTGATCCCCTAACCCTTAATCATCTTTGTGGGCTTGATTTCGAGGTCATATTTCAGCATGAATACGATCCATTTACCTCTTCTCCCCTCAGGTTCAAGCTGAGTCAGGATATCCTTAACAGAATTGCTAGGCATGTAAGCAATGACGCGAGAATGCAGTATATAAGTCATGAATTCCTTGAGGGATTTCACCAAGGCGTATGCTTGTTTTTCCATGATATCATACCTCAGTGGGGAGTCTCTCAATGTCCTACTGAAATAGGCTATAGTCTTTTCGAAATTATGCTCGTCCTTCTGCAATAGTACGTCAACGATGGTGTGCTCCAAGGCAAAGGAGAATAAGATAAAATACTTTGTGAAATTTGGGATGGCTAACATGGTATCTTTGGTCAGCACCACCTTGATGTCTTCAAATGATTTCCTGGCTTCAGGGGTCCATTTTATCTCATTACCTTTTCTGAGCATACTCGTGATATTCTTTATAATTTCAGTTAGATACGAAATGAACCTCCTAGGAAAATTCACCTTTCCCAGGAAGGAATGCACCTCTTTCTTGCTCCGAGGAGTGTTGATCTTTAGAATCCCTTCCACCCTGTTGGGGTCTATATTTATGCCTTCCTTTGAGATGACGTGCCCCGACAGTTTTCTTTCTTGCATTCCAAAATTTGATTTTTTCGGATTTAAAGATATGTCGAACTTTCTGCATTTATGGAAGACCTTCTTTAGATGCTCAAGATGTTGTTCGTTGGAGTCAGAAAATACTGTCATGTCGTCCAGGTAGATCACGATAAACTTGTCTTTCTCCTTGGCAAATGTTATATCCATATCCCTTTGGAATGTAGCTCCAGTGTTCATAAGACCAAAAGGCATCTTTGCATACATGAACGTACCCCGTGGTGTCATAAAGCTTGTCTTTTCCTGGTCGTCCAGGTGTACCATGATCTGATTGTAACCGAAAAAACCATCCAGCATCGACATTTTCTGGGATCCAACTACCTTCTGCAGGATGTATTCCATCTTAGGAAGCGGGTAGTTTTCTTTCAGGGATACTTTGTTTAGGTTTTGAAAATCCACGAATAACCTTATTTCATCGCTCTTCTTCCTTACAGGCACAAAGTTGGCCACCCATTTTTAAAATCTCAAAGAAACAATAATTTTGGCATCAAATAGTTTCTTTACCTCTTTTTCAATCAACGGCAGCAGCAGGGGATTGATCTGTCTTATCTTTTGCTTGAAATATTTTTGATCCTCTTTCATAGGAATGACGTGTTGAATCACTCTATTGTCATAGACTTTAAAGTCTTCATAACTCCACTCAAAAACGTCAGGAAAATCTTTCATGAGGTTGATATATCTTTGCTTGATCTCCGGACTGAGTTTCTTTGAAAATTGGATTATCTTTGGATTCTCTTGGGTCCCGATGTTTCAATCCTCGACACCTTCATCATTCGCAGTGATCTTGGGATTTATGGCTACATCGTTTTCATCAAACATCTTTTCTAATGGAACCAATCCTTTGGGGATGATTTTTTTTTTAGTTGCACTATATCCCTTCCAGCTATTTGGTTCTGAAAGGGGTCGTCGTCACTGTGCCTTCATCTTCTTCGCAACAACACTCATCGTCGATGTTTACATTAGTTAACTCATTGCTCATTTGGAGGAACTTCTCCACCTGTTTGTCATCTTCAAACACCTACCAATACTTAATATTATCGAATATCGCAAGCCTGTGTTTGACTTCAATCTCATACTTCCTGTTGGGAAAAATTGGAATTTTAAACACTGAAGTTCAAGTGGCAAGGGCATCCGCAATTTGATTTTTCCCCCTTGGGATCACTAAAAAATTATACTCTAAGAACTCTTCAAGTAGGTCCAACACTAGATTCCTATATGCTCTCAGTTTGGGGTGCTTGGACTGGTATATACCCTTTACTTGATTTATGATGAGATCAGAGTCTCCGTGCACCATTATCCTCTTAGCTCCCAATTGTTTCAAAGTTCTCATACCCAAACTCAGCCATGTTATTTGTACAATCAAAGGCAAGCTTGTAAGAGCAAAGTTTGGAGCCCACCTTGGGAGGATTTATCCATACACCTGCTCCAACTCCTTCATTGTTGACAGATCTGTCGAAGCTCATATTCCACATTTCGTTCTTCACATGGTTTCTCTGATTTACACAATCTTCTGCTCGACGTGTGGCCTTATCTTCAACAATCATGACAGTTGTCAGCTCCTCCCTTTCAAAACTTAAGTCATTGTAAAAAATAGAGGAGTTGATCTTGGTGTCGACAGAGTAGATAGGATGATTGTTCAGTTGGGTCTTGCTACTCACCATGTACTTGAGTAGCACCTCTCTATACAGTCTTCTTTCTTGGCTGAAAACAGGGATGGTGGCATAAGACATATCCATATGTGTGGTTCCCTTTAATTAGGTGGTGCATGATCTGGATAACAACATGCCAAATTTTGGGGGGATGTCGACCACCACCATGTCCATGACCATATTCTTCAATGGAATTTGAGATAATGACACAACCAAATCTTTGATTAGACCCAAACATTTCACCTTTATTGAGTCAAAAGAGAAAATATCCTTATAGGGCCTAGTGATGTCCAAGCCTAACTTTTCCATGACCACCTTTGGCATGAGATTTTTCGACGCACCTGAATCCGGCATGGATTTATTCAAAGTCATGTCATGTATTTTGAGGCTGACATAGAAAGGGGGAACATCCTCAATATCGCCAATTTCTTCTATGCGCGAACTAGATAAAATGGCAGGGTGGTCATCCTGGACGTTCAGGGTATCGGGAGCCTCTCCCATCTTCAACATTTTAATTATTTGATCCCAATACTCTCCCTTCTTAAGAGCTCATTAAAAGGAACAGAGATTTTAATTTTGGCCATTTCATTCTCAAAGTTAAAGGGGGGAGGAGCTTTATCTACCTCTTTGATGCTCGTCTCCTTACTCACCTCTGGCGCTTTCTTTAAAGCCTCCTCCTTTGAAAGTCCCTTCTCCTTCGCATACATTGTTGGATTCTCTCTCTTTGGTTGGCTTGCGGAAGGAGTGTTTGCTTGAGGTTCTTTTGTGGTATTCATCTGTTGAGGCTCTGTGAACGTATTTCTGCTCCTGAGGTTGTATTGTTTTTGAAATTGCATGATTGCATTGTGATATCCTTTATTGAACTCATTTGTTTCTAAAGACAGCGTGTCCTCAATCTCTAGCATAATACCATCATTTGCGTCCATGAATTGATCATGTTCTCCCTTTGTCAAGAACATGTGTGTATCTGTGTCGTCGCAACAATGCATCTGGTCTTGGATCATCTGATCAAAATCTTCATTCGCGTAATTGTTTTGGAATGGAGGCCTTATTTTTTGATCACCCTGCTCTCTCTGGTCCCTCTGCCTCATCTGCAAGATCAAAGCCCTTCTAAATTTTTTATTTATGTGTCAGAAATAATTTTTCTCCTAAGCGGCGGGCTTGTTCTCCATGGACATCCTTTCCATCAGCTTCTCCATAGTCTTCATCATTAAGTCTAACTTTTCATCTAATGATCGAGACGTAGAGGGATACTCGTCTCCATAGGGTTTATTTCCATTTCAGTTGAAGTTTTGTTTGATCTTTCCCAATGCCATCATATTTACTTTGACTTCGCTTGCATCACTCATCATAGCACCTAAAGTAGTAGATATTCTTTCTCTCAACAGCAAGGTGAAATCATTGTCAAAGGAATCGGCGTATAGAAGCTGCATAGCTCCAGGAGACAGATTGACTTCTGTGAGGATTGATTTGTAGACCTTCATGAATCGGGTCGAGAACTCTCGCACCGTTTCCTCTGGTGCTCTCTTCATATTTTTGTACTGCATTAGTAGTTCCAGAGGATTCTTTTTGTCTCCCCATTTGTCAAGGAACGATGTTTCAAACGTTGTGAAATCGAGGATGCTTGTTGCTCAAAGGGCCTTAAACCACTTCCTAAACTCCCATGAAAGACTTTGCATGAACAATCTCATTTTCACGTCCTCATGATCGACCTTTTCTAGGTCAACAAAATCATTGAACCAATCCAAGTGTTTTTGGGCAGAGGCGTTTCCTTCAGCATCATATAGCTTAATCCTTTGATTATAGTTCTAGGGAAAATCATGCAATTGGGATGGTAGGGAAAGAGGGGTGAATCTAGCGGCCATTACTCTAGGAGGGTTTGGAACTGGCGGAATTCTCTAAGTGGGGATTACAGCAGCTCATGGGATTTTGTTTGGTATCAAATATTGAAACCTCTTCTCATCGAAGACTATCTCATCCAAGCAGGTTTCTGATTTAGACCTGAACAAGGTTTGTTTGAACAGTCTATCGAAATCAAGGTCATTGATGCTTTGTACACCATCCTTGGGTAAGGATAGGTTTCTGTCTAGGTAATAGAACAGGTCTGGAACCTCTTCCTTTGCCCTACGCAGAAGTTTTTCGAGATCAGACACGGGTGCTACAGGGTTAGGATCAGGATTGGCTCTGGTATAAACTGTCTTTGGAGCAAGGATTTCTGATTCGTACTACTCAATTCTACTTTTCTCATTCACTGGATTCGCCAAGGTAAAGGTTTCATCCAATATAGATGCTTGGCCCACTATTACCCTCAGGGGTCAAAACTACAGTTTTAGTCGTTCTCCCACGAAAAATTTTATTCAATTTTTTCCTCGACAATGGCGCCAAAATGTTAGCACTCTGTAAATTCATTTGGCTGAGAAAATGAATGAAAGAGGTAACCTACAAACCAACTTTAAGACCGGAAACTAACCTTCCCGACCTAGAGATACATCTCTCTAAGACTTAGTCTCTAACAGATAATGGACTTGAATTGTTGGCTAGGTTTATTGCGTTTGTGCAGTGTTTCTGGTTATGTTGGCAAGGGAATACAGAACCTTGGGCCATGGAGTCAAATTCCATAAAGCGATAGAAATAAATGACTTGGTAACTAAAACTTGAGAGGATAATGGCTAAGCAGCCAATGGTCTTTCAGTTCAAAGTCGTTGTGTGTGGCGAGAGAAAAATACATAAAGCAACTCAAAGCACCATTGGAGATGAATTCTGAATTACTTAGAAGAAAACACAGGAGTTTAAATGGCGAATTCTAAAGAACTGTGCGATGAATTATAGACTTATTAAATGTTCTGATTTCAACAAAAGACAGACATGGATATACAGAAAAGAGGAAACACATACATAAGAGAGATCACAATACATCAAACCACCACCATTAGAATATTTTCATCAAAGTCTCAAGACCTTCGCATTATATTTCAATCAGGTTCGAAAGTTACATTCAATAGTCACAGTCTACACTCTTTTCCCAACCAACTTGGCTTACATTGAAAAGATGCAATATATAGAAAAAGATGTGCCTCTTAGGTTTCCATGCCCCCAACTACTACTCCTAGAATTTTGGCTCTGGTTATTCTCTGCCAGATGATCTTTCGAATGGCACTTACTAAGAATCAAAACTCAATTGTACCCAATCATGTCATAATCGACGTCTTTACCATGATCATCCAGTCATCAAAAATATTCTATCATTGAGAAGTGATGCGTCGACTTTCTCCTTTGAAGGGCCATCTGAATGATCGAGCACTTTGTCAGACTTCTGCCACCCAGTGTAATGGGCTTTGATTGATGTTCCGTGGTCATTGGTTGTGGTATGCATTAGACGGGTTGGTATGGTGGGTGACTGTGGACTGTCACTCATGTTTTCCAAATGGAAACGATGGTCAAGGGACCACGCATCTCCTTCAAAACCTGTTGTGTGTTTCGCCTACACTTGTCCTTCTCGACAAGTGATTTGTTAACATCTGTGCGTCGTATATCCATTGTGTGGATATGATCCAGGTGGATATTGGTGGCCACCCACCTATTCCACTTGGACCCCCACCATTGCTTCTTTCAATTTTTCAGTTTCCACACAGTTTATTATTTTTAGCAGTTTTTCGGGTCCTGAACTTCCAGAGCCGTTTTGAGGCCTTAAACGACGTTTTTTTTGAGAAAACGGGGAGCAACATGGAACGTATATCAATGTTTCTCACCAAAAATTTGTAGTCCTCGTATAGATCTTTCCAACGAGGTATGGAATGCGTCAAATGGAGATCGTATGCCAAAGTTACGTCCCCGGGAAGTTGATGTACCAACTTACCCAAATGGGGCCCATAGTCTTGGTGTTTCATCTCCTAGGGTTAGGTATTTGGATGTTTAGGGTTTTCCATTATTTCTCAATAATAATAGGTCGTCGAGCCTCATTTTAACACAGTTCAGAGGCCAGTAGCCGCCACATCTCTTCTCAGAGATAAGCTACCAGTGCCCTAGCTAGTTTATTTCCATTCTGTCTGTAAGCATATTTCAGTCATTTTTTATTAATGAAATGAAGTCTTATTTCCATTGCATCTCTGCGTTTATGTGTATTTTTGTATTTCATTGTGTTCCAACATAAATCCGAATCAGTGATATCAGAGCGGTCTGCTCGTTCTCGATCCTTCTTTGCATGTCCCCAACGAGGTCGGGGTATAAGGAGTTAGGGCTCAATCTGGTTGAACCTTTGAAAGATCAGCCTCGCAAACCCCGACGACCGCCCATGGGGGAAGAAAAGAAAGATGAGGGAGCAGGAGATCCTATCAAAATGTTCCTCGAGGAGGCCCTCAAGAAACAAAGGAACGCGATGATGGACAACTTTGCCCAAATTCTTCAACGGATTCCCACTGGCGGTGCATCGACATCCAACAGCCACTCTGGAGGCACCACTCCTTTTAAGGTACAAGTAAACTTTGACATTCCCATATTTGAGGGCCAAATAGATGCAGATGTCATAGATAGATGGTTGAATCTATTAGAAGGATATTTCTTGGTTCATGACTTTTTCGACCGAGAAAGGATTATTTTCGCACTCCTCAAAGTCGCCCCCCATGTCAAGGACTGGTGGGAAACCTACTCTGAGCAATAGGGCGAGGGGGAACCCTCTCTATTCTCGGCCGCACCCACTTGGAATTCTTTCTGAGACGCCATCAAGGAACAATATTATCCCATGGGGAGCTATGAGGACAAATACATACAATGGACTATGCTACGGCGGCAAAGGGACCAAGATGTGCATGAGATGACGAATATGTTTCATACCCTACACACAAAGTTGGTTATCAAAGATTCAGAGAAACATTTGGTGTTAAAGTAATGCAATTTTCTGCACAGATACATTCAGGAGGAAATGGAGTTCCTAGACATCTCCTCGCTTGGTGTGGCATACCGATATGCTGCCAAGATGGAGCAGAATTTCAAACAGAATAAACGAGACTTTGTGTCTGCGAATCAGAAGCAAGGGAAAGGTACCCCCAAACCGCAGAACAAAGGACCAAGCCAAGGCGGGGCAGCCCAGGACAACCTGCCAAAGCCACAATCAAAGAACAACACCATGAAGCCAAAAAAGGACATGTGGAAGTGTTGTGATCTCCATAAGAGCTCCACTCACAACACAAGTGAGTGTCGGGCCAAGCAGTCACTGGTAGTCGAGTTGAAGGCTTCTGAATCAGATGCATGCTCCGACTCTGAATCAAAACCCGACAAGGGGAATGACAGGGGGAAGCAGATTATCGATGCGGATCCCAACGCCACCATTGCCACCATGAAGATCCAGAAGGATGAACCAGAATATCCAGAGGAGGCGGAGCATCTCTTCCATTCTAAGATATGGGTAAAGGGTTTCCCGTTGCAGTTCATTGTCGACAGCGGGAGCCAGAAGAACATCATCTCGATAGAGGTCATGAAGCAGCTAGGCTTTCCGACCACCGCACACCCACAACCATACACCATCAAGTGGTTGCACCAAGGACGAGACCTCCGCGTCAGCCAACAATGTTGCCTTCCCTACAGCATCAAGCCCTTCACGGATGAGGTATTATGTGACCTTGCTCCTCTTGATGTTTCTGATGTATTATTAGGCCAACCGTACTTATGGAAGTGACATGTTGTGTATGAGTCCAGGCCTCGTGTTGTTATTATCACTTTCGGCAATAAGTTGTACAGGATACCGGAGATAGCACCGCCTACCACCATCTCTTTGGTTACTGCAAAACAATGCAGTAAGCTCATTTCCAAAACCAGGAAATTTGTTTTCCTGATGATCCACCCTCAAGGAAAGAGGAAGATTGTGGCCATGACCTCCAGACAGGGCCCCGCTGCACGAAAACAACAGATGGATAAGGTCGTGGAGGAGTATGAGGACATATTCACCTACCCCACAGGGGTGCCTCTACACTGTCAGGTCAAGCACCCCATCGATCTGACCCCAAGTGCGTCGCTACCCAATGGACCCATCTATCGGCACTCTGTTCTGAAGAATGACGAAATCAAGAGGCAGATTCAGGAGCTGTTGCAGAAAGGTCACATCCAGTCGAGTTCATCGCCCTGTGGGAGCCCGATCATGTTGGTGTGGAAGAAGGATGGGACTTGGAGACTTTGCATTGACTATCAGGCATTGAACAAGATCATTGTCCAGTATAGGTACCCGATCCCATGGATATATGACCTTTTGGACCAACTCAAGGGGGTGAAATATTTCAGCAAGATCGACTTGAAGTCTGGGTATCACCAGGTACTAATCAAACCCTATGATGTGTGGAAGACTGCCTTCAAATCCAAGGAGGGCCTTTTCGAATGGTTGTTCATGCCTTTCGGGTTGAAAAATGCCTCTGCAACCTTCATGAGGCTAATGGATGGCATCCTGCAGCCATTCACCAACTCATTTGTAGTGGTGTACTTGGATGCAATTCTGATCTTCAGCTAGACTTGGGAAGAGCACCTCCACCACATCCAACAGGTCCTCCAAACACTACGGCAACATAAGTTGTGTGCCAATTTGGAGAAATGCACTTTTGGCATGACCCAGGTTCAGTACCTGGGATACATTATTGATGAGCGGTGCATGAATGTGGATCCAGCAAAGATCTAAGTAATTCGGGATTGGCCAGCCCCAACCACCCTAGCAGAGCTCCACATCTTTTTAGGTCTTGCCAATTCCTACCGTAGGTTTGTGTTGGGATTCTCTCATATCACTTGGCCTTTGAGACAAGTCACCAAGGGAGGAGCTAAAGCAAAATTCTTTTGGTATGAATCTCAACAGAAGGCGTTTCGGGAGTTGAAGCATCACCTCTGCTCTGCACCAATGCTCACATTACCAAACTTGCAACAACCATTTGAGATCGAGACATATGCCTCTGACTATGCTATTGGGGTAGTCCTTACTCAACATGGGCATCCAGTGGCATATCACAGTGAGACACTTTTCGACACAGTCCGGAAGTATCCCACTTATGACAAAGAAATGAATTCCATTGTGCAGGCTTGTCGGCAATGGAAGCATTACATTTTGGGAAAGGAAATGATCATCCACACAGACCACCGACCCCTGCAATTCATACAGACATAAGGGAAGTTGCAGAACGATCGCCATCAGAAGTGGTCCACATACCTGCAACAGTTTCATTTGAACATTAAGTACAAGAAAGGCAACACCAATAATTTTGCAGACTGCCTCATTCGACCACCCATCATGGCGCTAACCACTGTGTTGAACTCTTGTGGACACGAGACTTCCGATTGGCCGCTTCTCTACACAAGTGATCCAGAATTCAGCCACACATACAATACACTCTTGGAGGGTAAGAAAGTTCCCAATTTTCACCTCCAGGATGCCCTGCTTTGTCACCTCGGACACCGTTGTGTTCCTTCAAGCGAGTGTGCCAAGATGATTTGGGAGGTGCACTACAGTCGGGTCACTGGGCATTTCGGGGTCGAGGAAACCATGGCAGTACTGCAAAAGTATTTATATTGGTTGAACCTTCGACAGGATGTCGGGAAGTACATCAAGTCCTGCAATGCTTGCGCCATTGCCAAACTGACCATCAAGAAGCAAGGCCTCTATACTCCGCTTCCTACCCCTAGTCAACCTTGGGAATCCATCTCTATGGATTACATGTCGAGCCTTCCTTCTACTAAGCATGGAAATGACTGTGTTTTTGTGGTCGTCGACCGATTCTCGAAGATGTCCATTATGATGGCCTGCAAGAAGAATATCACAGCAGAAGCCACTGGTAAACTCTTCTTTGAATGAGTGTGGGTACACTTTGGGATCCCATGGTCTATCATATCAGATCGGGACAGCAGGTTCCTCAATACATTTTGGTCCAGCCTCTAGTCGATGTTGGACACCAAGCTCACCAAGTTCACAGCTTTCCATCCGCAAACTGATGGCCAGACAAAGGTCGTCAACAAGATGATCATACACATTCTGCGCATGTACAATTCAAAGCATCCATGCACATGGGATGAGAGCCTCCCCTATGTACAACACAGCTACAACTGGGCTCTCCATAGATCAACCAGCCACATCCCCTTTCAAGTGGGCTTGGGATTCCAGCTACTATGTCCCATTGACATAGCCATGCCATTTGTGGCTACTCAGGAAGATTCAGCTCATGTCCAGTCTGAGGCTAACAAGGCAAACAGCTTCATTGAGTGCATTCAACACATCCGCCAATAGGTTCATGACATCTTGGACAGAGCCAATGCTAAGTACAAGCAGCGACATGATCAACATCGGGTGCCACACAACTTCCAGGTGGGCGACAAAGTGTGGTTGCATTTGCAAAAGGAGCGCCTCGTTGAACCCCACCACAAGCTTTGTCAGCTCTAATATGGGTCGTACACCCTCACCAAGGTTGTAGGGGACAATTCCTTTGAGCTCAGCATTCCACCATTCCTTGGTCTGCACCCAATGTTCAATGTGGACCGCCTTCGGCCCTACTTTCCACCTCTACTAGACACATCCGACATGGAAAAACAACTCACACCAACAGAGTTAAATCCACACTGCATGGAACAAGCCATAACTGATCAGATCATAGATACACAGATCAAGCACACCCGACAACAAAGGATACCGCTATATCGAGTTGTCAAAGTAGGTCAACTCTGTTAGCGTTAGAAGTCACTCCTGGATTGCAACAGGAGCAGAGCCCAACGCTCATCAGTTTTATTTCACGATAAGTTTAATGGATGATCAAATGGTTAGAGACCCAGGACGGAATCACTCTAGCTCAGGGACCAGGTCTGGTATGTAAAGAACAAAGTAGGTCTTGATCTAACTTCAGTCAGTGGGTTGATTGCAAGATGAGCAGGTGGAAGACTTGGTGAGAGGAGTGAGAAAAACTACCTCGGGCAACAAGCCTTTCAGCAGTTGGCAGGAGAAAAACTCTGAATGCAAGATCCTCTTGGTTCAGAGTTTTGAGGAACTGAAGGGGTGACTTGACTGGATCCTCCAATTCCAAGTCATTCAGCGCTGAGAAAACCACAAGGACCGATTAGAGACAATGCACTATTACAGTGATCCAACCTACATCATCCTATAACAGATACAACTCGACTGGGTCCTCCAATTCTGAGCTGTTCTAATACAGTATAAACAAAGACATGGAAAGAAGCTGACATTCATAAGGCAAGAAGTCTCAGATGTTAATACATAACTAGAATCACCAGTCCTTCATTAAAGATTTTACAATCGGGAGCCTTGCTCAACCATCGATGCTTTGAAAAAATGTCAAAACTAAGTACATATACTCCTAAACATTTGCCCAACAGAGGCGTCCTGGACTTTCAGGATGGGGCATCTCTTCAATCAAATCTGGCCTGCACTCCTCTGTCATACACCATCTTAACTCTGCATGGCTCATGCTAAGGGGTCGTTGAGCCCTTAAATGTTGAATTAGCATGCGCAGGCTTTCCTGGTGAGTTGAGGACTCGGCATGGCTTCTGTGCAAAAATATAAAAAAAATAGTACAGAGGACCATCTCGGGCAGACTTCCTACCGGGACATCCATACCTTGCAATTAATGAGTGAGGCAAGGTTTCAACCACCCCCTCTCTTCTTCATTCACTCCGAGAAGGTATCAGGATTGAGATCAAGTCGAACTGGCACCTGGAGAACATGGTACCCCCCTTCTGAAACTCAACTCAGCACTTTTGCCCCCCTTTGTACAGCTCTTTCCTTTTTTCAAGTGACCATGGGCCGTGACCTTATGCTTTTCTTCAAAGGCGCTTTCAGTGCTTCGGGGTTCGGGGTTTCGAGATGTGAAATGCCAAGGAGCCCTTACCCTTTGAACTCCCGAATGCCGACATGACTTGATCACGCACCACGCATCCTTTTGGATGGATGGCTAAGATTACGTCTTCGGCGCTTTCACTATGAACATCCCGAAAGGCCCCACCTGTGGCTCAGATCTTGCGCTACGTGTCCTTCTGATGAACGGTCCCAATCCTCTTGGCAATACTATGGGCTCGGGTCCTGGACGCCTTCGGCACTTCACGTCTTGCAGATAGGAAGAGGTTGCTCCTTATGCTTCAAAGTCGTGATGGGCGAAAAGGCGAGGAGCCTAATCACACACCATGTGTCCCTTTTGGATGGACGGCTGAGACTGCTCCGTGATACTGTGGGCCCGGGGCCGGAACGCCTTCGGCACTTCGCGTCTCGCGGATAGGAAGAGGCTACTCCTTGTGCTTCAAAGTCATGATGGGAAAAAACGTGAGGAGCCTAATCGCGCCCCACGTGTCCCTTTTGGATGGACGGCTGAGACTACTCCATGATACTGTGGACCCGAGTCCAGGACGCCTTCGACACTTCGCGTCTCGGGGATAGGAAGAGGTTACTCCTTGTGCTTCAAAGTCGCGATGGACGAAAAGGAGAGGAGCCTAATCACGCACCACGTGTCCCTTTTGGATGGACAACTGAGACTACTCCGTGATATTGTGGGCCTGCATCTAGGATGCCTTCAGCACTTCGCGTCTCGAGGATCCCGGTTGCAAAGAAAAGTGTTTCAAGGTCGCGATGGGCGAAGTGCCGACATAGCCTAATCGCACGCCACGCGTCCCTCTGGATGGACAGTCCTGATCATTTGATGAATGTGATATAAGCGCTATCCATCGCGCTAATCATGGCGCAACTCTGCTAACTGTGATTTCCCGCCAACCGTCGATCTGCTTCACCAATTGATCCTTGTCATTGAAATCAGACTGCTCGCTCGCTTGATTTTAAAACCGAAATGAACTTCTCCTGTGGGCCGCACTCGGCGCTTAGGCTGCGGCCTTGGACTAGAACACATTTGATGGGTTTTCACACCCCATTTCTTCTCATTCTACATCAAGGGTCTGAAATCGGGAAAAAACATCGCGCTTGCAAGAATTGGTGCTAACAAACTCCTTCACCAAGGCAAGTGGCTCACCAGGGACCAAGTTCAACAGAAGTTTCCTCATCTCATGGAGGAACTCAATGCAATGGGGAACATTGCTTCCTAATGGGGGAGGAATGATCCAGGTGGATATTGGTGGCCACCCACCTATTCCACTTGGATCCCCACCATTGTTTCTTTCAATTTTTCAGTTTCCGCACAGTTTACTATTTTTAGCAGTTTTTCGGGTCATGAACTTCTGGAGCCGTTTTGAGGCCTTAAACGATGTTTTTTGGGAAAACGGGGAGCAACATGGATTATAGATTAAATTTTCTCACCAAAAATTTGTAGTCCTCGGATAGATCTTTCCAACTAGGTATGGAATGCGTCAAACGGAGATCGTATGCCAAAGTTATGTCCCCAAGAAGTTGATGTAACAACTTACCCAAACGGGGCCCATAGTCTTGGTGTTTCATCTCCTAGGGTTAGGTCTTTGGATGTTTAGGGTTTTCCATTGTTTCTCAATAATAATAGCCCTTTGAGCCTCATTGTAACACAATTCAGAGGCCAGTAGCCACCACATCTCTTCTCAGAGATAAGCTACTAGCGCCCTAGCTAGTTTATTTCCATTCTATCTGTAAGCATATTTCAGTCATTTTTTATAAATGAAATGAAGTCTTATTTCCGCTGCATCTATGTGTTTATGTGTATTTCTGTATTTCATTGTGTTCCTACATAAATCTAGATCAGTGGTATCAGAGCAGTCTCCTCGTTCTCGATCCTTCTTTGCATGTCCCCAACGAGGTCGGGGTATAAGGAGTTGGGGCTCAATCTGGTTGAACCTTTGCAAGATCAGCCTCGCAAACCCCGACGACCGCCCATGGGGGAAGAAAAGAAAGACAGGGGAGAAAGAGATCCTATCAAAATGTTGCTCAAGGAGGCCCTTGAGAAACAAAGGAATGCGATGATGGACAACTTTGCCCATATTCTTCAACGGATTCCCACTGGCGGTGCATCAACATCCAACAGCCACTCTGGAGGCACCACTCCTTTTAAGGTACAAGTAAACTTTGACATTCCCATATTTGAGGTCCAAATAGATGCATATGTCGTAGATAGATGGTTGAATCTATTAGAAGTATATTTCTCGGTTCATGACTTTTCCGACCGAGAAAGGATTATTTTCGCACTCCTAAAAGTCGCCCCCCATGTCAAGGACTGGTGGGAAACCTACTCGGAGCAACAAGGCGAGGGGGAACCCTCTCTATTCTCAACTGCACCCACTTGGAATTCTTTTCGAGACGCCATCAAGGAACAATATTATCCCGTGGGGAGCTATGAGGACAAATACATACAATGGACTACGTTGCGGCAGCAAAGGGACCAAGATGTGCATGAGATGACGAATCTGTTTCATA